>JAVJIF010010487.1:0-171758 GCA_038442645.1 Agave tequilana | reverse complement strand
TTATACAAGTTTTCAAAAGAGTTTTTAAGCCAAAAAGAGTTATCTTTTATTGTTTTCAAGGGTTGGAAAAAGTAAAGAAAAATAGAGATTTGGGATATTTGTTTTGTTCTTTAAGTCTATCAATTCTAGTTGTTTCTTAGTATTTTTCTTTGAGATTTGACTTCCAAACACCTTGATTCTCACACTCGAGCTATTATACCTTTCCTATAATTAGGATCTTGTTTAGTGAGAAAAGATTTGGTTTGTGATCTTTGTGATCACCTTGTGTTGTAAACCTCATTTCCTTGTTGTTGGTATCCTCTTATATAGAAGTGATTGTGGAGGTTGAGTTGGAATCCCTCTAAGTGTAGAGGTGATTGTAGTTGTGTGGCCTTAAGCCTAATCCCTCTAGTGAGAGGTGGATTGTTGTTTGGCCAAGTGCCTATCCCTTATTTGTGAGGTTGATTTGTGTTGGTTTGTGTCTTGCCTCTAGTGAGAGGTTGTATTGGTTGAGAGAGGAGTTGTGTACTCCCTAATTGTATTTGCCCAAATCCTCAGTGGAGGTTCCATGTGTGAGAAGTCCTGTGTGGACGAGTTAGTGAAAATCCTTCTGTGTGAAGGCGGGGACGTAGAGCTGTGTGCTCGAACCTCAAAACAAATCTCGGTGTTTGTGTTTGATCCACTTTTTCTAACTCTCTCTCATTTATATTGTGCCTTGCATCATTCATATTGCTCATTCATACTTATATGCTTGGTTGTGTTTGTTTGTGTGCTCACTTGTGTTTAACCAAGAGAGCTTTATATAGCACCTCAACTCTTATTCAAAGGAGTCAAGAGCAGTTAGTTCAGAGCCCTTCACCGAGAATTCGGCTACACTCTTTGGTTACACTAAGTGTGTTGCATTAAGTTTTTAATTCCGCGTTATTTATCATTAGATTAGCCGTTCACCTATTCACCCCATCTAGGTGTACTTTCAAATACATATCAGAACATTTTAAACACAAATTGTTATAGTACTTAACCAAATTTGAGATACCATTTGTACATAAACAAAATTTTAAGATACCAATTGTAAATAACTATACAAATTTTGAATTTTCTTAAATCAACAAATTAATTTAAGATATCACAAGATTTTGATACCATATGAAATAGGAAAATTTGTGATACCAATTGAAATTGAAATATTTGTACATTTTGATATCAAGGAAAGAAAATATTTTATATTTTTTTTTTCAATTGAAATATATGATAAATTTTAATGCCAAATATGTAAAAACACATTGACCAATTGAAATTTAAACTTAATTGAAAATTGAAACATATTGATACCAATTGAAGTAATTGTATATTTTGATATCAATAAAAATGCCAATTAAAATAATGCATCAGCTTATTAAAATACCAATTGAGATACCAATTGAAAATCAAGATTTAAATCAAGCTTAGCATAAACAACTTTTGTGCTTTAAACATATAAATAAATCGTAAATCAAACACATCATATATATGTATGAAAATGAAAATACCAATTGAAATTGATATTATTTGAAATTTAAAGTATACATATATAGAAAACAAAATATGAGTATACACAAAAATATCAATTGTAATACCATTGAAAATATGGTGAGAAGTAAGTGTATAACTCATAAAATCTACCCTTTTTATGCACATGATAAAAGATATTTAATTTGAGCATACAAGGTATGGTCGCCCATCTATCCACCCTAAAGGGTAGAAGTTTTCAAAAATAAGATTTGAAAATAATTATATGTGAAAACACTACCAAATGAAGAATAAATAATTAGTTAAAATAATTTTAAAAAACTAGTTAAAAATCCTTCAAAACATGAAAGCAAATTATGTGTATCTCATGAATTATACTAAATACACAAAAGATGACACTCGAAATCTATAAAGCTCAAAAGTGATCATGAAACAAAGTCATGAATAAATAAAGAAATAATGTGGTGTACAATCATCATGTGAATAGCATATTCATGAAAATAGTCAATAAGGCTCAAAACAAACATGAATATCATTTTATCAAACTAATGTGAAAATCATAAAGATTTATTTTTCATTTAAAAACAAACTTCAAGTTATATGTATGATTTATCCAAAACTAACAATATGCATACATATCCCAAGCATATATGAGTCCTAAATAGAGTATTGCATGAAAAGAAAATGACTCAAGGGTATACATGGTATTTATTAGTTTTGAACAAAGATTACATATACATAAAGAAAAAACATGAAAATAGGCAGAACAAGTGTAAAAGAGTGAATCATCAAAACTAGACTATGTATGTGCATGTAATGAGTACAAATGAGCAATGAAGTGCAAACATATATGAACATATATGAATCAAATGTTGCTCACTACTTGTACAAGTATATACACAAATTTTGACAAAAATTACATCTAAACAAGTATTTATCACATGAAATACAAAACATAATTATTTTAACATAAAACTAACACATGATAAAAAATCATCAAATAAAAAAACATGTAAACAAAACGAGTTTAGAGATAGTTACCAAACGATAAGAACTATACTCTAAGTCTCCAAAACTTGGTGGTCATCCCACCAAACTTCCTTGATAGTGATGCATTAATATGTGTGTCCATCTAGTCCATGTGCATCACCACCAAGGCACCAATCCTCTCACGTTTTGTGAGAGCCCGCACCTACATCAAATATAAAAGGTGGAGATTTTGGTACCCTTTTTTTTGGGTCCTCGGGGGTTAGCATTGTAAGTAACCCAAACATTCTTGTTAGCAAAATTTAAAGAATTAATTCTATCAAAAACAAAATTTTGCTAAATGGCCTTTGCTGCCGCAATGTGTACACTTGTACACTTTAGCATGCATATATGTATGAGTGTGATCATGACGTGTAAAGTGTGCATATACATGACGTGGGTGATGTGCATGAACATGTGGAGCTTGTTTCTTTTGAAACAAGAATTCCAATCTATTGTGGTTAAATGCACAATTGCTCAAAGTTGAGTTTAAATAATCTATTCTATTTTTCAAAAGTTTAATATCTTTTTTATCAATAGTGGCATGTAAAGCATGGTGAGAATAAGAATCATTATTTTTATTCTTTTTAGAAATATTTTCTTTTTCTTTTGAAATAACTTTTCTTTTTAAAGAGTTATTTTCATTCAAAGCAACTTCTTTTTGTTATTCCACTAAACTAATTTTATTTTTCAAAGAATTATTTCCTTCTAAAAGATCATTCAATTTTGAAGATAAGAAAATATTCTCATTTTTCAAAAATTCATTTTCTTTTACAATGCATGCAACTTTATTTTTAAAAGAATCATTTTCTTCTAAAATGGAGTCATATTTCTTTTTCAAATTCTTTTTCCTTTTTAAGCAAATCATATTTTTCAAGAAGTTGTTGACAAAAAGATGCAAGTTCATCATATGGCATATCAACATCCTCTTCTAACTTGGATTCGGAGTTTACCTCAAGGGGGTTATCTCCTTGGACCATGTAGCATACGTTGGAAGCCTCTCTTCCAACATCCGAGTCGCTCCCCACATAGTATTGTTCTTGTTCGCGAAGGGAGACTATGGTGTTCCATACTACAAGAGCCGAATCAAGATTAACAACCCTAGACAAATATTCATCATTTAGGGTACTCTTTAAAGCATGGATGGCTTTTGCATTAGCCTCAATATTTTTGCCATTTAAACAATAAGAATCTTTAATAGTGGCAAAATAAACACGAATGCCTAGGGCTTTGAGGTACATAGACATCTTAACTTTTCAAGTTTGGATGTTAAGAATGTCAAAAGTGGGAGGTGACATGAAATCCATGTGTGTGTACAAATATTATGATTAGCTATAAAAGAGGATTTTTAACTCAAGGTGGTTGATCCAAATCAAGAGCACTTGGCTCTGATACCAATTGAAATAACCTAGAGCGGGGTGAATAGGTGACTAGCTAATCTAATGGTGAATTAATGCGAAATTAAAACTATTTAAGCAAACTAATAATTCTTAAACTAAACACACCAAGTATAACCTAAGAGTGTAGCCGAATTCCCCGTGAAGGGCTCTGGACTAACTCCTCAAGATTCCTCTAGATAAGAGTTGAGGTGCCGCTTTGACTCTCTTGATTGAATACAAGTGTGAGCAAACAATCCCAAGCATATAACAATATAAGCACAAATATATCAAGCAAGTAAAGATATGAGTAATACGTATAAGCAAGATATAAAGACAAGTGAGAGATAGAGAGAGAGAGAAATCGCAAATACGGGAGATTTATTTCGAGGTTCGAGCACACTTGCTCTACGTCCCCCGCCTTCAACACTATGAAGGATTTCCACTAGAATCGATCCCACCGGATCACTCGGTGCCGCAACACTTACTAGGAGTTCACACTAGAACTCTTGGACTCACTAGTCCCCTCACTTGTTCCGCAAAAAACAAACAGACGCAAGCGTGCAAGCTTGCCGAGGCCGCACCTCTACACCGAGTTCTCACTAGAACTCGAAACACCGCGAACCCGCAAGTCCGCCTCCTCAAATATAAAGATGAAAACTTTGGTAATCACAACACTTTGATCACCTAAAATCCTCTCACAACAAAGATCCCTATAGGATTGATATAGCAATGGATAGCTCAAGTATGTGTGAGAAAAACAAGGAATGATTGTGGTGAAAAACTCAAGAAGAAAAACTCTTATGAAAACACTCTTGTTAAACTCTCCTTTTGATATGGAAGTTTGGCTCTAAAACAAGTGGAGATAAACATTGAAGTGTATGAAAAACTAGCTCAAACCCACTTGAAATCTTGTATAAAACAGTCTAAGAGAAGCCCCTTTTATAGGCTTAAAAATGTGACCATTGGAGGCCAACTCAGCAGTCTGCACTGCTGTCAGTTGATTGGAGTTCATTTATGCATCATTTTATACCATCATACTATATTTTATGTTAATAAAAATGAGATTTTTATTGCTTTTTCTCTATTTTTCAGGTCCAATATTAAATGGAGAAGGAGGCCCAATTTTTGTGATTTTTAAAGGAATTAAAGAGAAATTTAGAAGCCCACAACAAGGAAGCCCAAATCTGAATTGATCCAAAGCATATTGTCTACTTTCTAGAAGATCCTGTTGGGCACACGAGGCATAACAGAATGGCAGAGAATTCGTTGGCGCAACGGCCAAGATTCTGCAGCGGAAACGCGGCTCTGGCCACGGATCCGCGGCGGTCCTTGTGGCCATTGATCAAGCATTTAATCCAACGACTGTGGTGGGATGGCCTCTTCTCCTATAGGCTATAAATAGACCCCTAGGGCCTTTGTAATCGAGAAGAGAGAATAGCATTCTTGTTTAGGGAAATTGTTAGGGTTTCTCTTGATTTTCTTTAGTCTCTTGTGTAATTTTCATTTCTCCTTTTAGAATCTAGAAAAGAGAGAGTGAGGGTGAGAAATCTTTATAAATTAAGAAGGTGACAACTCAATACAAGGATTAATCTTTCATTCCTCAAGTCTTTTCTTGTTCTATTGCATTTTTCTTCAAGCTCTTACTTTCTTGTATTTACTTTCTACAGTGAATTGTTGCTTGTTCTTCCTTTCCATGTCTAGATAACTCATTAACATGACTAACTAACTTCTAACACTACTAACTACTAACTCTTGGGTGATTGCTAACTCAGATGAATCATTGGATGCTTTATTTTTAGTCTTGCAATTTATAAGTCTCTTTATCCTCAATGAAGATGAGTTATGTTCAATTCTTAGTAAATGTTTTGTACCCCCTCCATATGATTCATGTGAGCCTCACTTAGAGCCTTGTCTTTAGAACAAGTGCCTTGATGGAACATGAAGATGGATCACTTCATTATGCTAACAATTATTGTACAAGTTTCTTATTTCATGCTAGCTTGATTATAGCTTTGATGGACTAATGAATCTTGCATTCTTACTTAGCATACCTAAGTGTGACTACCCATGTTCCATTATTGAAAATCTATTTAGGGAGCCAATGATTCAAGGAGGCCACTAGCCAAGCCTAGATGAAAACATATCCTCGACATGGGACAACACATCGACTTGACAAAGCATGATATACTATTGCCGATGAATCAACTTGAGGCATGCATCACCCAATGAGAGTCGTAAGTTAGTAATGTAGAATGTTAGTTAGTCATGGCTTTTCTTTCTATATACTTCAAAACCCTTTTCTAAAACGTTCTCTTTTTAAACATCACCGTTTTTCATACCATCTTTCAGTCCTTTTCCTTTTTCTTTACAAAAACCTACAAAGATTTTTCACTCCTTTTCACTTCGTTTTGTTTTTTCATTCTTTAAATAAAGAAGAACTTTCATTTTTCGTCTCGAAAAGCTCAACATCAACCTTGAATGCTTCTATTGCTAACCCTTTCTGTGGATACGACTCGTCATAGCTTGTGCTACGAACGGTGATTCGGAAGGAGTAAAGTAAACCTTCATATACATTCGGAGTTTTTGATCATCAGTACATGGACATCAACGGTTTACTCTAAACTCTCTCTCAATACTATTACTCCTTGCGAAAAATTTTTTGGCGCCCTTGTCAGGGAATGGGAGTGGTTTTGATTTTACATTTTTGTTAACATTTTCTTATCTGTTTTGGTGTGCAGGATAATCTTTACAAGAGCTTAACATTGTAGAATAAATATTAGCTTTGCATCTCCCTACTCTAGAAAGCAGGGACCCAGCTTCTAAAGAAAAGCCGCGCAAACGTGACATTTGCCACGCTAACGTGGCTATTTTGTAATCATTGTGTATCTTGTTGTACTGGGATGTGTTCACTGTAATAGCTAGTGGATCTGTACTATTACTTTCCTGCTTTGATTGCCTACACACCGCAATAAATTAAAGAACTAAATACGGTATTTTGGACGCTTTTAAAATGATTTAGACATTTGCATTTAGGCACGTGTCAATTCAATTCCAATATACTGTATTTTGTTCTGTTGTTGTGATCTGTATTGAGGTGTACATATGGCATTACATATAGCAAACGATAAACACGTGGATGATTTATCGCTTTGTGTTATATTCTTGTCTATGTTGCACACTGCACAAATTGAAATTAAGGGCAAAACCCATAGAAGATAAGGAGGGGATTTCATCACCCTTCCTTAGCCCAAAAATCACCTCCCCACTCACACAACCCAAGCCCTAATAAAAATTGATAGAACTTAGCCCTTAGGGACATCTCAGACTCGTTAAGAAATTGACCGAGGGTGGAACTTGTTTTGAATCTTACTCTTGTGAAATCGGTGTCTAATGTTGGGGATTAAGAGATTACGCCTCGAAGATACCGTGGTTTGGCGTAATTATGGCCCGTTGCTTATGCACGGATATCTCCCACCGTATTTTGCCCCTGCCTAGCCGATTAGCTTGTGGTCAGATTCAAGCAACAACCTCCCCCGGTAATTGACCAGTTAGGAGTCGTCTAGGTCTAGGTCAACCTACAATAGGCTTGGTTTTGTTTTTTCTTTTCTTTTTGTTTGTTGTTTGCTTTTTCTTTTTTGTTTGTGATTGTTTGTGAAATGGAATTCAACAATAACAATTCTTTCAATCCGAATATGAATCTATATTTCACACCGACCCCATTTGTTTCAGATAATTTCAACCAGTTTTTACAATATGAACCAACCAAATACACCGAGTTGGACTTATCTGAATCAATACAACCCATACCCACAATCTTATGACTATAATTTCCAAAATAATTTCAACTCTTCACAGAGTCAATGGGATTCACCTCCCCCGAGTTAAATTTTCAACCTCCTTATCCACCGTGTCCACCTTGTCCACAATTTACACAATATTCATTCCCCGATTTTGCTTCTTACACTCCTTTTTCTGGACCTCCCATTGAAGAAAAATCCGAGTTAAAAAAGAGTATAGAAGTCAACCTACAAGAGGCCGAGCGACAACGTCAGAAAATGTTAGCCTCTCCAATTTCACAATATTTTTAAGAGTCTTACTCAGTTTCACCTCCTCATAATGAACAACCTTCTGCTCTGGAAACGAGTAAGGAACTCTTGTGTGAGTCCAAGCTTCAATCTCAAAACATGTTGGACTCACAATCTTTACTATCTTTTCAAAACCAAGATTCTTATACTCCCTTTCTGGACCATCCACTTGCTGAAAAATCAAGTCTAGAAAAGAGTATAGAAGTCTTACAGGAGTATGCGTTACAATTTCAAAAATCTTCTTCTCAGTCTATTGATAGGTTGGAAACACAATTAAGTAAATGTGGTCAACATTTATAAGAATGAAGAAACACTCTCTTCTCCACCTTTGACCAATTCAAATATCTCTAACTCTATCAATTTAACCCATGACTCTTGTTGTTTTAGAACCAACATTTCTACACTCCTTTTCTAGAACAACCACTTGAAGATACATCACATCTAGAAAAGAGTATAGAAGTCTTGCAAGAGTCTGCGCTAAAATTTCAAAAATCTTCTGCCCAGTCTATCAATAGGTTGAAAACACAATTGAGTCAATTGGTTAGCATTTATATGAATGAGAAAACTCTATCTTATCAACCTTTGACCAATTCAGTTATCCCTAACTCTATTGATTTGACCCAGGACTCTTGTCATTTTGAAAATCAAGATTCAATTTCAGCACACCTATCTGAACTTGTCCAAACTTCAAATGTTAAAAATCTCATCTTGGCAATTATCCTTTTCCTGAAATTGAACTTAAGTATGAATATGATCCTGAATCTCAACTTGGTAATTCCATTTCATTTCCTGATTCATATTGATTGAGGTATTTTTACCTGAATTAGGCCTTTTCTCGAGTCAGTATTGGATCCAGTGTCAGTCCATTGTAAAATGAATTACCAATCTTTTTTTATCATCATATTGAACTTGACTAGTCTCATACTTTTGGAAGTCCCATTGATAAATTGGCATGTTCTCATTTTATGAACTCAATGAGGAATGTGACTTCGATTCTCAAATTTGTGATCCAGTTCAAATTCCTGAATCAATATTGACTCCTGTTTTGTTACCCAACTTGAGTAACATTTTAGAGTCAGTTTTGGTTCCCATACCTGTCATTCTGGAACTGAAATCACCAACCTTAGGAAGTCACATTCCATCATGGGAAAATGAATGTGGATTTGAGCTTTAACTTCTTGATTTGGACCCACTTCCTGAACCAATCTCGAGTATTGAACCTTTACTTGACTTAAGCCTTTTCTTGAGTCGGTATTAATTCCTATACTTCCTGAGTCCAAATCAATCATTCCATTTTGGGAAAAGGGTCTTGATAGATTTGACTCTGAAATTATTTTGAAAATTTTAAAATTAGATAGGGTTAAATTCTTAATAAAAATCAGAAATATAGACATCATTTTAGTGGGTTGCATTTTAGAGGTCTTTGGTGGGTTCCTGAGAACTCAACGCACATTGGATTGGGCCATATTCGTGGACCAATCAGACCACCACCAGAACCACCACCTTGAGGTGATTTTTCCTTTCCTCTCTATATGTTTCATGCATACATACATCACGATGCATTGAGGACAATGCATGAGATAAGTGTGGGGGAGAGTTTACTAACATATAGTTTTTAGGTTTCTTTCTTTTAAACTCTTTTAGGATACTGCTAACAATCTTCCCTTTTGTATAATATTTTTTCTCTTTCTTTAAAACTTTTTGAAATAAGAGATAAAGTTTTGATCTATTTTAAAGAAAATTACGATGATCTTAGAAATTAAGAAAGCCTTTAATTATGACATCTTAAACCTAGTCGAAATAATGGATCTTGTTTAAAATTATAGGCTAAGTAAGATAAATTGGGGATATAATTTTATCTTAAATTTTTTGCCTTAGATAGTATGCACTTCACACTTACACGTTTTTAGGATGGAAACAAAGACCTAAAATGTCATAAAGCAAAAATAATTAAAAAGAAAAAAATATATTTGATATACATGAAAAAAATCATTTATTAAGCTGGATAACTATGTCTCAAGAAGCATGATTATTCACGCCTAACGTTGATCATAAGAAGCAAATAATCCCCTTAGTTTTGTGACCTTGTTTACTCGAGTCCTTAAACTCGAGGGATGTTTTCTCATCTGGTGCTCTAAAACCGTCTGGTCTGGGAGTCATCGGTTAAAGGCTCATTACTTAGGTAAACTAAAAAGCCTAAGAAACTAAGGGAAGAAAAAAAGAAGAAATAGAAAAAAAATATTTATATAAAAATAAATGGCTTGATGGTTAGACTTGAAATCCCAAAAATCTTCATATTATTTAGGTTTTATGAAGGATAAAATATTCAATCCAATTTTGAGTTCTTACCTTGATTAAAGACAAATCTTGCATATAGACTAAGTTAAGGAAGAATAATTTTTGGTGACTTATGACCTTAGATCACTTATATTTTTGCAAAAATATTCATAAACTTGTCTCTCCTTCAAAATGGTTTTCAAAATACTAACATTTGTCTTCTTTCTTTATGGATTTTGTGGGTGCAATCTGCTGAAAACCCTCAGGAGACAAAACTCCTCCTCTAGGGGTAACCTAGAGATTTAACGGCTTGTTGCACGCGCTCGTGCAATCACATCACCTGTGAAAGTGGTGTAATAACATTTGTAATATAGTTTTTCTTTTCTTATTTTGCTCGGGATGAGCAAAAGATAAGTGTGTGGGGTGTGATTAGTCTACAATTCTGCATTATTATATCGCATTTTCCCACTGATTTATGAATAAAATGTCGGTTTAAACTGTGTTTTGGTCTCTCTTGCAGATAATCAAGACAAGGAGGGCAAAAGGGTAATAAGAGCTTAATTAAACCCATTTTAGGGTAATTAAATCCGCAAGTCTTGGAGGCCAAGTAAGGGATTTTCTAGAGGATACATTGAACCTAGATATTTGCTCACGTCAGACGAAGATCGGGACAACAATACCCAAAATTGAGTATACCAAGAAGATCCTAGAAGCGAGGGTCGCGCTCGCCAAAACCAGGGACTTATGTCCCTGGTATTGCCGCTAATCCGCGACAATAGCCGCGGTTCTGCGACAATGTAGTGGGCCCACGCGATTTCAACACGTGGGCCCGTCTCGTCTTCTAGAACTCCCTTATGCCTATAAAACCCCTGTAGAGGTCCAAAACGGAGCAGTTTTAATTTTAGGATAGGGTTTCTATATTTTAGTGTAGGTGTTCTTCTTCTTCTTGTATTTTGTATTTTTATTTTCTTTTTAGATCTTGTAGTAGGGCTGAGAGATTCACAGAGAGAGATAGAGAGGGATTGATGTAATAGATGGTGACAATCTATGTAAAGGTACCTCATTTCTTCTCCATTGTAATTCTTCATCTTCTACATGATGTTTAGCTAATTTCTACTTCTCATGGCAATCTACCTACTAATCACTAACCATCTAACTACTTACTTGATAATCCACATGAATCTAATAGCCTCTACAAGGCCTTGCTCTTGCAAGAGCCATTGATGGCTCATGATGATGAATTCTAACATTCTAACATTTCTAACACTTAACCTACTAACTTACTAACTTGCAATGTCTTCTTTATTTCATGCTCACCTCTAAACAGTTTTGATGATTTAATAGTGCCTTGCAACTTGCTATGTGGTATGGATGTGTTGTTTGAATGTAGAAGAATAATTTTATGGGCCATGCTCTGTATCGTCTCTTGAAGCCAAGGATTAGTGATGGCTAAGGATCTATGTGAGGCAACTATCACTAAGAGGTTAGCATGGTTAGTGGAGCAATTAGTAGTTAGTAGCGATGAGTTTTATTTTACTTTGTTTTGAAAATTATTTCCAAAATTCTTTTATCATTTTTCTATCGATGTTTTCACCATCCTCTTAGTTCACCTTTGTTTCATCTTATTTTATAATTTATTTTTCAAACTACTTCTCTTTTTTATTTCACATCATTTTCATTGCTTCTCCAGCTACCACATGCTCAATTTCCTTTCCTTTTCTTTTATTTTCTTTTTGTAATTCTTTAACAAAGAAGAACTGTTAACAACCAACGTGAATAAAGACTGTTAATGCTTCTATCGCCTTCCGTCCCTGTGGATTTGACCCGTTGAGCCAATGCTATAACAGGCCAATGCTATACGGAAGTATCGAGGGAATATTAGCACATATGCATTTCATTGATTTCATAAAAAACACATTTTAAGAGTGCTTGTTCGCTCCGATCAATTTTTTGGGTCAAAATATAGAGTGGGTCACAAACACCCAGTTCAAGCACATTGTGTGACTTAGACTCTAAACTTCCTCTGAACTGTCGCATTCCCACGACCATCGCCGCGCTTCCGCGGCCCTTTGGTAGCTTTTGGAGTGTCGCCAACTTGTTCTGTTGTCGCGGTAATCTGAAGTTTCCCGATCTACCATCCGATCATCTGCTACCACTACTGATTGCTCTCTACAATCTAATTTAGGTTTCTCCCCACGTAAACCGGGGGGAGGTTTGCGTTTCTCTTCCCTTTTCTTCATATTATTCATCATGGCACCATTTATTTTCACTGAAAAAGGTTTTGCTTGGATTCTTAGCGATGTTAGCGGTTATGGTCATATATTTTTAGATCGTATTCGTGCATGGGATTGGTATGAATTAGTTTATGATAACTCAGATCACGAGGCTTACTATTGTCCCGAGGTCGTCAAGCTTGTCGACCGCCCAGTCGACCGCCAATGGTCAGATTTTCGACCGTTGGGAAGGTCGGTCGACCGGCCGGTCGACCGCCTTCAGGGCAATGGCCTAGCGGTCGACCGCCCGGTCGACCGGGCCATTTCCAGAGAGCAAAGGCTCTATGGCGGTCGACCGTGCGGTCGATCGGCCCTGGCCGTGCACGTTTTGTGCACGTCGTTCGACCGCTCTCTGGCTCGATCGACCATGCGGTCGACCGCAGAAGGTCAAAACAATATTTTTAGGGATTAAAAACTTGTTATTTTCCTTTGATAAAATCCCATAAATCCATAAAAAATCTACAAAAATACATTCAGTATTATACTTTGATATACAAATATGTTTGAGTAAAAATCAAAACATGTTACAAAATTTTGAACTATTTTTATAATATGGAAGTTTTGCCTTAAACAAAAATCTGTATTTTTCAAAATGATTTTTCCAAATTGAAAACCGATTTTTTCAAAACTTCTCCAAATATAAAAATAAGATATTCTAAATACTTTTAAAGCTTAGTGTGTTGGATATGATCCACTACACATATATGAAGAAATATCTATATTTTTGACATAAAACTCTAACTAAAGTTTTGATAAAACACATGAATATTTTGAATTCCAAAAAATAAACCGGTATTTTTCTAGAACTAAAAATTTTATGTGAAAACGCATATATATATATTTTGTATGTGAGTGTATATGATACTTGAGCAATCCACCAACTAATCTATTCTTTACATTTATCTAAAAACAAAATCTTACTAAAAATAAACCTAAACACAAGTCTTTTCTTGAAGGTCTTCACTTGAAAATCTTCTTCTCCTTCTTGACTTTCAAATCTTGATCAAAGAGGTAGACTCCTCTTGAGTACTTGATGTGGTCTTGATGCACAAGCTCTTGAACCAACACGTGCTAGCTCCAAAACTTGACTTGAAATCCTTTGTTGAAGCTAAACACCTGCTAAGATCTTGATCACATATCTGAGACTAATTAAACACAGGATCATTAGTACTATAACTACATGAGTTAATCATCATCAAAACTAGAGTGATGGGCCTTTGGGCCAACACTGATGTCGCGCCCCACTACCCAAAATATTAAGAAATGGAGTCGCGACGAGAGTTGGTGACGCATATACGTAAGGAAAATTTCTCACGTATACATGCTAAGCCTTAAGTAATACGAAACAAGCTATAAATCTAAACCATAATATATCAACGATCACTACAATATCACATATAAGCATCCATGCATAATATCATAAAAAAGAACTGAAATAAAGACTAAATCTGATATACAAGAATTAAGGAAAGTACAGAAATAGGAATAAAAAAGAGACAAGAATACCAGAATCAAATAGGGAGAACTCCAGCTCCTCGCGAAGCGTACAAGCTCAACGAACACCTGAATAATATAATAAAGCGTCCAATATCTGGACGTACAAATCCAGGATTATCATAAGCGACCTAATGAGTGTATAAGGAAAGGGAACGTACTCGTGCATATAAACAGTGTGTACAAAATAACAATAAGTCTAAAGGTAGAAATAAAAGATAGCTGTATATCAATAACATGAATAAGTCTGCAGATAAAACATAACTAGTATAACTGTAAACAAATAACTGATGTCAAGATGTGTAACCTAACATATGTCACTAGTCTGGTATACAACCCGGTCATGTGTTCAGTCAGGCGAGTTCAGTCAATTATAATACATAATAATCATTTATCATTATTAATTATGTCAGCGAACACCAATTGCCACATGCAGTAGACGCATCCCATACCACACTTTTCACACGTGTCAATCGAAGTCCTAAGTTATTGAAACTGATTGGTTAGAGACATTGTCCATACTAGGTAGGTGGGTCCCGTACTTACCTGGGACCACGACCCAGATGCCTGGCGTTGAACCAGGCCCTACCGCCAGGTAGTCAGTAACAATACTCACAGTATCACTATGGAATAATACTCACAGTAACATTGTAGAATAATAAAAAGATGTGATTTCAGTCATCCCCCAGAACCCTGCAGTGGAACCGTAAGTCAGCTGCGCAACTTGTATCCTAGGTCCACTCAAAATACAGACGCTGTCTCCTCCATCAATTTCCCCAATCCCAGTGTAAGTTGTCTATTTACATTATTATTTAATTCAATTAGAGTAATCAATATCATGCTACGTAGAACACTGGGATGATACAATGACAGTAATAGTATAATACAGTAACAGTAATCGTATACACGGAGAACAATAATAAGAACAGTGAACAGTAACCGTATATACGATGAATAGAGCTGTACCGAGCGTTACGGCCTAATGATACTTTCCCAGTAACTTTCAGTAACATGAACAATATGTTTATTAGGTAGGTATCATGTATAATCAGTGAAGTTACTTAAGTGATATCATGATGTCTAGGACCAAGAATATTATGCAAGGTGTATTAAAAGAGATATAAAAAACATTCACAAGACAATTTTTTTGTATTTAATACATGCAGACGTGAACTAGTAACTAATAGGCATGAAACATAATTAAGTTTGAACAATTATTTAAATATAAAATAATATTTATTGAAATAGATAGGATAAAACACTCTCGTGAAATAATACTGAAATACTCAATGAGAAAACAAAGAACACTCACTTGAAATGACGTGGTTTTGGATTCAAATCATCATCTGGTCTTCACTACATGAATCGGTACGAATCTTCGGATCATCCCATGGGCCGATCTTCAAATTGTCAGTGTATCGGCTCCACAGCGAACATGAATCCGTATCGGGTCTGGGTCTCCTGTTACCGGTTCGGATCTCACAAGTGGGCCCGAAACACTGTAACACGGAACCAAACAGTCAAAGATACACGTACATACACTACTATACTATATGTATAAACAACATGCACATACCCACATGCACACAAATTAACTCACACTAGATAATAAATAATAATTATTACAAGATATATATCTATACACATATCAAATACTATTGTTTACTATTAAATCTGGTATTTTTAAAAATATAGATATTACAACTGCTCTCCTCCACTCTTATGGGAATAGTCCAGTCGATTCCAACTGATATGTTGACTCTGGAGCCACTCATCACCTAACAGCTGACATAGCGAATCTGGCGGTTCACTCAGAATATCAAGGACCCGATAGAATTCACATGGGTAATGGGATAGGTTTGCCTATCCGATCTACTGGTGCTTCTTTATTATGTTCTCCTGTTTCTTCTTTTATCTTGAAAAATCTTTTACATGTTCCTGATATTACCAAAATTTTCTTTCTGTTAGTCAATTTTCTATTGATAATAAAATTCTTCTTGAGTTCCACCCTGACTCTTATTTTGTCAAGTATCTCTCCACCTGAAAAACTCTACTGCGGGGACAACTTAAGGATGACCTGTATGTCTTCTCCTTAGGGAACCATAGTTTCACCGCCTCTCCCAAGCTCTTCTTGGTGAGCGTCCGAGTCATCCCTCCACCAGAGTTATTTTAAGTGTTTATCTCAGCATCGGCTTCCTTTCTTCATTGACTGTGCTGGTACCCCTCTATGCATCCCCTATCAATAAGGGAAAGTCACCGTCTCTCTTTTTTGCCATCTTCTGCAATTGCTACTACTCCTTTAGAGCTTATTCACTCTAATAAATGGGTCCGTCTCCTGTGTCCGCTGTAAGTGGTCATCACTATTTTATTAGCTTTGTAGATCACTACAGTAAGTATGTTTGGCTTTATCCTTTAATTCATAAAAGTGATGCTTTCTCTATTTTTCTGAGTTCAAAATTCATGTGAAAAAAATTCTTAGGCGTTCCATTAAAGCACCCCAAACTGATGGCGGTGGCGAGTTCATCAAATTTAAATCTTACTTATCTTCTCAGGGTATTGCTCATCGCTTATCCTATCCACACACTAGTTCCTAAAACGGCACCGCAGAAGGAAGGCACCGCCACGTTGTCGAGACCGGCCTCACTTTTCTGGCCCGGTCAAATGTTCCATTCCATTACTGGCCTTATGCTTTCCAAATCATCTCATTTCTCATCAATAGAGTGCCCACCCCCGTCCTCCATAATCTATCTCACTACCAGAAATTATTTTATAAAGCACCTGACTACCTTTCCTTAGGAATTTTGATTGTGCTTGCTACCCTCATCTGCATCCATAATAAAATCATAAGTTTAGTTTTCGGTCTAGTCACTGTGGCTTCTTAGGTTACTCGGCTTCGCATAAAAGTTATCAATGTTTGTATGTCCCCTCTGATCGTATTTACATCTCTCGGGATGTTCTGTTCGACGAATCCACCTTTCCTTTCCAGTCTTCTCTGTCCTCTCTCTCTCCACCTTCTCCCACGCCCTCAACACCAATCCCCATCTCTGCGTCTTTGTTACCTTCTATTGTTCAAGTTCCCTCTTCTCCTGCGGGCCCCATCATTAACTCTTCTCCTCCTCCGCCACCACCTCCCTCACATACTCCTTCACCACCTCCACCAGCGCCCGCCGATGAGTCCTTCTCATCATCCTTATCTTCATGCTCTCCCTGTCCCCTTCCTACCAGGACCCACTATATGGTCACCAGAATACAAGATAATACTAGAACACTAAAGGTCTAGTTAGCCACCCGATATCCCATGCCTACCTGTCTCATGGCTGACTTGGCTATTGCTCCTGTCAGACCTACATGTTTCACTCAAGCTTCTAAAGATCTCAAGTGGCGCCAGGCAATGGACACTGAGATGAATGCCTTGATTAAAAATAAAACTTGGTTTCTTGTGCCATACCACCCTACCATGAATCTGGTTGGCTGCAAATGGATTTTCAAGTTAAAACATAAACTTGATAGTTCTGTTGACAGGTATAAGGTCCGTTGGTAGCCGAGGATTTTCATCAACAACTAGGATTAGACTATGGTGAGATATTCAGTCCGGTCATCAAACTGACCACTGTCCGTACCCTATGCAGTTTGTCGTCTTCAAGTGCTGGTCTATTCGACAATTGGATATGAATAATGAATTTTTATAGGGTTTCTTTACTGAGACGTTCTAAATGAAATAACCTTCGAGGTTTATCAATTCCGCTCGTCCCAATCATGTATGCAAGCTTCACCGCAGTATCTATGGCCTCAAATAGGCTCCACGGGCCTAGTTTTCTTGCCTCTGCAGTTATCTAGTCACAATGGCTTTGTGGGCTCCAAGTTCGACACGTCTCTCTTCCTCTGACGGGTTGGGACAGATTTCTTCTGATTTTTATCTATGTGGATGACATCATCATCAAAGGCAATGACTCACGGGCTGTCACTCATCTTATTTATGAACTAGGCTGGGAGTTCTCATTAAAAGATCTCGGCCCACTGTGCTATTTCTTGAGCGTGGAGTGTCACCATGCACCCTCAGGTCTCTTTCTCTCTCAATAGAAGTACATCCGTGACTTGCTTCTCTGGTGATAGGTAGTAAAAAGTGCATATTTATCACTACATTTACTATCACATTTTCATATTTATTCATATAATCATGCACATTTACTAATATTTTATTATTTATTGTGTGCAGGCCTTGAGTAATAAAAATAAAGGAATAAAGCCTTAAAAGAAGCCCAAAAGCTCATGTTCAAGCCTAATGCAAAAGTTACAATTATCAAATGTCAAAATTGCAATTACTAAGGGCATTAGTTGCAATTACTAAAAGAAGAGGGAAGGATAGACTTCTATTCAACCCTAAATGCTTGCAGGATGAGGATAAAAGCCAAAGAAGGAGAGTGCAAAGATAAAAAATTCGCTGTTAAAAGATATTGGAAGATTGGATTTAGGGTAACTTGCTTCCCAAGTTATCCCGAAATCTCAAAATAAAGAGTCAAGATACAACTTCTAGATGGATAAACCCAGATGGAAGGACTAGAGGAGGCCACGCGCGAAAGCGCGTGGCCAGGGACACAGCTAAGGCCGCGGAAACACGGCTCCGCGTTTCTGCGGCAATCCTAATGAGTCTGGCGATAAGATTTTTTTGAGGAGTCGTATTGGGACACTACTTCTTCCAGCTCCTATAATACCCCTGCAGAGTAACAGAGAAGGGCGTACAGTCGCGTCCAGCGAACTACAGAGCTAAATCTAGGGTTTTTAGACTAGTTTGTAGTTTAGGTTTTTATTTTTCTTTTTCTATAATTTTTATTTTTTATGTAACTGAGAGTAGAGGATGCTTTCATGGAGGAAGGAGTTCATGCTTGTACTGAGGTGACATCGGTGTAAGTCAAACTTTTCTTCCATTGTTAATAGAATCAAATCAAGGTTTGTTTTTGTTATTTTATTCTTGTTTTATTTTTGTTCTTCTATTCTTGTTTTATTTTTATTCTTCTATTCTTGTTTTATTTTATTTTTTCTCTCTGATGTCTTGCAAACCATGAGATCTGATCGCTTCGAGACTGCTTAGCCGAAGAAGTGCCTTGATGGCCTATGGTGATGAACAAGCCTTCTCTTACTAGTATAGTTTGTCTTTTCTTTTCATAGTGTAGATCGAGAAGGGGGAAGATCCTATACGCCATGCTTGAATGCCTTCAAAGACAAGGTAAGTCGTTGCAACGGATCAAAGGTAAACAGGGTAGAAGAGGTAGGTATGTGTTTTTTAGTTTATAGTTTTCTTTCTTTTATTTCTTTAGTTTAGATAAACAACACAACATCTTTCTAATCTCTTTCACACTTCTTCATTGTAAATACCATTGTAAATAACAAAATAAATAAAAAAGAGATAACTTAATAAACAAGCTTCCATCGCTAGTCCCTCCCTGAGGATCACGACCCGCATAGCCATTGCTACAGCAGATAGAATTGAGCACCTTGCACATCTCTAATTCTTAAATCTGATATATTATATTTTGTGTGCAGGAAAATCTCAATCATCTGGCTAAAAATGAATGGGGTCAAGCCCGTCAGCTCGCTTATGCCTACTTCCTTTAAGCTGTCCAAGGTTGTTGACAAACCTCTCTCTGACCCTTTTTTTCATCGAAGTATTGTTGGGGCTCTACAATACCTAAGATTTACCAGACCCGATATTGCCTTCTCGGTGAACAAGGTCGCTCAGTTCATGCAAGCTCTAACCGATAAGCATTGGAGCGCTGTAAAATGGATCCTCTGTTACCTCAAATTCACCATGCAACATGACTTTTTTTTCTCTCTCGTCATTCTTCTGTACAGCTTACTGCTTATACTGATGCAGACTAGGTAGGGTCGATCGATGATCGAAAATCCACCAGTGGCTATTGTGTCTTTCTTGGTACAAATCTTATTTTTTTGGAACTCAAAGAAGCAGTGCACTGTGGCACGATCTTGCACTGAGGCAGAGTATAGAGACGTGGCCAATACTGCAGCAGAGGTCATTAGGTTGCAGTCATTACTTCATAAGATTGGACTTCGGCAATCTCCCCCAATAGTTGTCTATGACAATCTCGGTACAACATATCTATCGGTCAATCCTATTCGTCACTCACATTTCAAACATATTGAGATCGACATTCATTTTGTACGGGACTATGTTGCCAATAGAATTCTGAATGTTCGGTTTGTGAGCACTAAAGACCAAGTAGCAGACATCCCTACTAAGCCTTTGAGCTCATTAAGATTTTTTATGCTAAAGAACAAGCTCTAGGTTCTTTTGAACCCGCTTCACTTGCGGGGGGTGTTAGAGATACAATGACAACATGTGACTCATGTAAAACATTTGATCCATATGAATAAAACTCATCATGAAATAAAGTAAATCCTAAAATCTCTCCATGAAGATAGGAACACATGAGACTCATGCACCATGTATTTCTCATTCTCTCTCTCAATCAATATTTTCTATTATTTCTCCAAATCAATGTAAATATGTGATTCATATGTGTATATAAATACAACTAAAAATCATAACTTGTGGTATCTTGTCATTACACAAATAAGCGTTCTTCTCTTTTTTCTTTATCTCAACCTGTCTATGCTGCCTGTTACTGGAATGGATCGAAAATGCCTTCCTGCTTATCTGTCAAATTCTCTTCTTCTGCTGAAAACTTCTGATTCAATTTAGTTTATGTTCAGTATTGTGTTTCCTATATTACGTCTAGGTTTGTACCCTTGCTGCAAGCAAGGGAGCATTGCTAGTATTTTTGAAAGATAAGTGCCATTGCTTAGTTGGTTTCCTGTTCTTCAGAGTATATCAGTTAGTTTCCTTAAAGAAGATCATTCCTCGGTTACCGTTTAGAATTCCCTTGTATGTTTTGAACACTGCAAGATAGTATCAAAACCTAAACAACAAATAAGAGCCTACTGAAAATGATCAATCAACGATCAAAGAAAACCTCCCTCGATGAAGCAAGCATACAGGTAAGGATGGAGAGTGAAGAAACAACAAGGAAAGTGAAATTCAGAAACCATAAAGTAATCTAATATAAGTACATCAAGCCCCAACATAATCACGTTGATATTCTACTTTTCAAGACAATGAATACTCTGAAAATTAAACCTGATGTGATAAGAAATAAGGAGTTTGTCTCTTCGAATATTTACGTCCCTCTGAAATGAAGATTTTTATCCCTTAGAAGAGTTGTGTTTATTTGAAATAAAGGATTATATTCCTTAGGAAGAAATGTGTCATTTGAGTTCAAAAGTTGTGTTTAAAGAGTCATTCAGATCTCTATATAAGGAGTCGTTTGGTGAGAATGTATACAAGGAAGTAGAAAAAAAATTGAGTAAAAATTATATCTTCCATAAAACATTAAATAAATTTATCATTATTGTTTCCTATATTCCTCCCCTCAAATTTATTTTTTTGTTATCAAAATGGTATCAGAGCAAGGAGAAGATGGCAAATGGCAAGACACCCTTCATTATTCCCCGCATCGTCAAAGAAAACTTTGAAAATTAGAGCATTCAAATGAAGGCATTGACAGGTTCTCAAGATGCTTGGGATGTTGTAGAGAATGGCTATACTGAGCCAGAAGGAACCGATAGGTTAACAAATGCTCAAAAGGATGCTGTGGCACCCCGATCCGACGGGTACAGAGTCGTCACTGCGACGTATATACGCAGGTTAGAAATACCCTCACGTATATACGCTAAGTATCAATGCAGGTAAGAATCAGAGTACGGAAGCACAATGGTAATATACATTCCAACAGAAAGGTACAAGTACATGGTTATCACAGAGAGTGATACAATATTCCAGGAATATTACATCACCAAAAAATACAAAAGTACAATATATGAAGAGATATACATAATAAAAGCTGAGAGGTGCTCACGGTAGCAAGAGGGCCTCGGGAGCCAAACAGGAGAGGAACTAGAAGGAAAAGCTCGGCGATGTCCAAGCTTCTGCTACGCTCTGACCACCACGAGAGGATCCACTGCGCACTCTGATCAGCTACAACCAAGCCACCATGATCCAGGCTATAGAATCTGGACATGAGAATTCAGGGTTATCAGATGCAACTCACGAGTACATATGGTAAAGCCAAGTGGCGTGAATATCAAGCATAAGTGTACAAGAAAGGTGTATCATGAATATAAGCACATATGAACATGAAATGAGACAGTAAGTAAAGTAACTACAGGAAAATCAGTTATATGAGCCCACATTACCAATCGGTGAAATTAGTACGTCGAAAGAATAATCCAATAAGAAAACCCTCATATATATACCCTATACCTCACATCACTGTAGTCTGAGTTTATACAATCTGACTTTTCCTTCACAATAACATAATAATGAAACAGTATGAAAGTAATCAAGTAATCCAATAAGATAGCTCGTGTATAAGTGGTGAGCAGTATAGATCAAGAGTATAGCTAGTCAGTTATCGGAGCATGTTATTATTAAGTTATTAAGACTCGTCTGATTTGTATTCTATTCCACATACCTCAGCATACAGACCAGAGAGTAAGTTATTAGAAACTAATGGAGATCGATGAACCAGGTTTAGAATAGGTCCTGTACATGCCCGGGACCAACGGTCAAGAAGCGTCCGGTGCTAAGCCAGAACGTACCGCTAGGTACTGGGACTTATTGTACGCCCGAACAGGAATAGGATGTCACCGCTCCCACAGGAATAGGCGCAGGGGCTTATGACACAACTGGCAGGTAGGGGAGTAGGGGTGCCAGTACACCCCACGGAAGCGCCTGGTGGCCTCCAGGTCGAATCGAAGTATATGGCCGCGCGACCCTATAAGACCATCATAAACATGGAGACTATATCAGTACTCATCAGTTTTTCCCTCCCGGTGTAAGTTGTCTAATTATTATAATTTGTCCAGTGACAATGTCCACAGGGTATACACAGTAATCCTATATTCATGGTTATCCAATTACGAGGATCAACAGGAGTACAGTATCAGGAGTCACCCTTTTCCAGGGATTCAGGAATACAAGAGTTCAGGAGTACAGGAGTTCAGGAGTACCAAATGTCTGGTAACAATATAATAATCAAGTCCCCGTAAAAGTGATAATCATGAATATGCAAAGAAATACAGGTGTCCGGTGTAATAGTATCTAGTCAGATGTCACAATATCAGGTCAAATATACTAGTACCAGGTGATAGCATGTAAAATGAGTGATAGCATGTCAACCGTCAAGTATAGCAATGGTAAATACCAGTGTCAGATATCAAGTGATAAGTGTAGCATGGCAAGTACCGGTGTCAGATATCAAGTGATAATTGTAGCATGGCAAGTACCGGTGTTAGATATCAAGTGATAAGTGTAGCATGACAAGTGATAAGTGTACCGGTGTATATATATCAGGGTCAGGTAACTAATATGTCGGTGAGAGTCACAACATCAAATATCAGGTATCAACCGGTCACATAACATGGTACAACAGAACGGTATAAACATTTCAAACTCTTCACAACCATTTTATAACAATAATAATTTAGTCTATAATTTAGCTATATGGAGTCGAGAAAAGCAGGAGCAGATCTAAACATACCCGGTATAATACTGGTCTAACAAAGTATAATAACGGTCGAAAGCTATTTATAAAACATGATAAATTTTATATATCATTTATATAACACATACCAACTTGAATAAAGAGACATCATATATTAAAAGCCAGATAATAATTATTAGAGATGAAACGATGGTAATAAAGTAGGAAATGTCCAAGAAATGTACTCGCCTAACACCGGATAAAAATACCAAGAAAAAGTCTGAGAAATCCGCTAACACATGCGAGCAAGCCACTAGCCCATAAAATATATAAATAAATAAATAAATATATATATAATAAATATTATAAATATATTAGAGAGGGAATGAGAGAGGAGAGAGAAAGAGAGGAGAGAGAGAGAAGAGAGAGAGAGAGAGTATAGGGTTATTTAAAAGAGAGAAAATAAGAATTAATGGGAAGGGGTATAATTGAAATTATGAGAAAGTAAATAGGGGGTTAAAGAGGGGGTAAAAATGGAAAGGGAGAAAGGAAAGAATTAAAATAAAGAAAGAAAGAAAGAAAGAAGAAAAGGAAAAAGAAAAGGAGGGGGAAGGGGGGCGGCCGGCCCACTGCCAGCGGCCTGGCGGCGGCGGGGGGGGGGGGGGGGGGGGGGCTAGCCCGGGGGAGAGGGGGTGGTGGAGTTGGGGTTGTGGGTTATTGTTTGGGGTTGGTGGAGGTGGTGATGGTAGTTGGTGGTGGTGGTGGTTATGGTGGTGGTTGGGACTTAGAGGAGGAGGAGGAGGTGATGGTTGAGGGGTTGAAAGTGGAGGATAAGGTGACTTGGTGGGGAATTTTGGGGAAGAAGGTGAAGTGGTGGTGGTGGGTTTGAATGAAATTAAGAAGGAGGAGTGGTGTTTTGGGGTTGTTGAAAGCGGAAGGAAGGTGGGGAGGTGGGGGGTGGCGCGGCGCCGACCTAGGGCGGCGGCGGCTCAGGTGGTGGAGGTGGCAGATGGTGAAGGTGGAGTTGGGTTTGTTTTGAAGGAGATGGTGTTTGAAATTTGAAATAGAAATGAAAAGGAGAAGGAAGGAGGAGGAGTTTTTAATGGAGAAGGAGGAGAAAGGATATGATGAATGGGGATGGGGGGAGAGGGACTTCAGCAGCAGCCCATCATAGCCTGGCTGCTGCTGCAGGCGGCTACGGCTGTGGCAGGGAGTAGGGCATGGAGGTGGAGCGTGGGGGAAGAAAAGAAAAGAAGCAAAGAAAAATAAAGGAAAAGGAAGAAAATAAGGAAAAAAGAAAAAATAATAAATTTTTTTATTATTAAATAATTAATTTATTAGAATATCTGGGAGTATAAAGTAGGGGAGTAGAGAAAGAAAAAGAAAGAAAAAAATGTTAATAGATAATATTATTATTTAAATAGGGCAAAAATTCGACTGTTTCAGAAACATTTCGAAAAATTCTCAAAATAGTAAATATTATTTTAAGATGCTTGGTGAAATTGTATTTGAGAAATTCAATCTAGTTTTTAAATTAAAAATCTTGGAATCTTCCAGCGATACTGGCTGACACGAGAATCGGTCAAATTTTAATAAATTTAGAAAAATCTTAAAAAATGTATTTAGGTAGAAAATGAAATTTTAAGAAGTAAAGTGAAAGCTGTTTTTGAAAATTCAATCCTATTTGAAAACTAAAACATCAGGGAATCAGTCAGCGATGCCAACCGACATCGGTTTTAGAGATTTTGCAAAATAATTCTAAAAAATTCCAGAAATTATGAAAATATAAAATATTAGAAAACAGTGTTTGAAACTGCAATTGGTCAAATCGGACTACCGGAAAGGTTAAATTGGGCGGTATACCAGTATCGGGTTCTCGGTCCGGGTCAGGGCTGACTGTAAGATTGAGAATCCAGATCCGATACCAAAAATATGAGAAATCACAACTTAAAAACTAATACTGGAAGAAAATTAGAACAATACGGTTAAAAAAATTAAGACACGTATCTGGGTACGTATCTCGGGAACGGGGTGCTACAATCTACCCACCTAACAAAATTTTGTCCTCGAAATTTCTATAAAGAGGGAGATGAACAAGGAAGAGATTAGGGTCAACGATGATAATATGAAAGTGAAAATGATAAGGGAGATTACCGACTCAGGACACATATCTGAGTTGGTTGAAGAGATGATGGGAAGAGGCAGAAAGGAAAAAGATAGAAGGGTCTCAGGATTCAAAGATAAGATTGCGAGGAATGGGTAGATAACACTGCACTTGCGATTAGAATGTATATTCAAGATTCGTGCTCCTCCAGCTGCAGATTAATACATCATTAATCTGCCAACTGGTTGTACTGAGGATGTTAGAGCCTAGGCTTTGATACCACCCTGTGGCGCCCCGGTCTGGCGGGTATGGAGACATCACTGCGATGTATATACGCAGGTTGGAAATACCCTCACATATATACGCTAAGCATCAGTGCAGGTAAGAATCAGAGTACGGAAGCATTATGGTAATATACATTCTAACAGAAAGGTACAAGTATATGGTATCACAGAGAGTGATACAATATTACAGGAAAATTACATCACCAGAAAATACAAAAGTACAATACATGAAGAGATATACATAACAAAAACTGTAACGCCCCGATCCTAAAGATACAGCGACGTTATGGCGACGTACATACGCGAGGTGAAAACAACCTCACGCGTACGTTAAGCCTCAGTACAGGGAATCACCTCCATAGACATAATGGTTCCAGCAGGAAATAAGTACAAGAATACCTGCAGAAGAGGTTAGCGATCATAACAGATATGAAAAAGAAGGACAAATAAGATAACAGAAATAAATCACTAAAATACCTATGAATAGTCCCGATGAGGAATCTCCCATGTGACTCCAAGGCACTCTCTGAAGCTATGGTAACTCGAATCTCCAATCTGGGCATGCAAACCCAGGGTCGTCAGAAAGCGACCTAGTGAGTGATAAAACTGAAGGAGGCAATAATATATAATAGTAATACAGGCACGATACTAATATATAATACATGATGTGGTACAAGTGATATTCTCTCATAAGCATATAGGAAGCAGTAGAGATATAAAAGCAACCTAGCCGGTTATCATCAGGTCATGACTCTAATCATATCTAGTTTATATAATAAATAATGTTATCTACGGTGACGTAATAGCAGTGAACGTGGTAGTGATGTAAATGAATATGCAGGTGGACATATGCAATATGAACATGCTACTGTGTTGACTCTAGGTATCATATAAGCAATGCATAACAGAATGTTTATGAGGCAAGGTATACATGAGCATGAGTAGTATGTCACCATATGAAGTGTAATCAGTATCAAGTAGTGTAGCAAAGTCTACAAGTAACATGATAGCGGATACAATAACATGAACATGG
The DNA here is from genome assembly GCA_038442645.1 of Agave tequilana. NCBI lineage: Eukaryota > Viridiplantae > Streptophyta > Magnoliopsida > Asparagales > Asparagaceae > Agave > Agave tequilana. The sequence continues at coordinate 144,758 of JAVJIF010010487.1, read as the reverse complement.
ATAGTACAAGTAAGCAAGATCACAGTGAACATGATAGTAGACAAAATGACAGGAACAGTAACATGTATCAGGTAAGTCAAGTACAACAATAGCATACATGTCTGAGGCAAGTCATGTGATTGATACAATAGTAGCAATCAGTACCACCTGATATTTTAATCACTCTCTTCCAGTGTCCCATACCACTGGCAGTTCATACTGGAGCCCGCACTCCAGTCGAACCCATCCGGACATGGCCTACGGGTACCATTATCCAAACGAGAGAGTAACCAAATAACAAGTGTTCCCGACGTCACTATTGTGTATACTGTTTTATTATGTTAATTGGAAACCCGTGGTCGAAGAGTTCTTATCGGGTGGATGTATCCCGTGCATACCCGGGATCACGGCCTTAAACAGATCCCTGGCTGCTGAGACCAGGGCCAGCCCGCTAGAGCTGTAACATGTAACATGAGTAACAGATGGTAGCCAGCACTACCCGGTCCCCTGCAGTGGGACCTCAATATGGATCCAGTACATTCACCCGATAAGATCTAGTCAACTGTCAAGTCTCCCCCATACCCAAGTTATCTTTATGATCTGATATGTGATATGTCAAGTATACAATGTAATAAGAACAATTACAGTACATGGTACGGGTAACATGATTACTGGACCTGAGCTCTGTTGATAGCATAGAACGATATCACGAAAATCAGGAACAATATAACATGAACAAGATATCATGAACAATATACCGGGAAACGGGAACAATAGATGTGGGATTCTAGAGGTGGCCCCCGTGGCTTGGATCCACGTGGCACTTAGTTCTACACATCGCATATCAACAGCAGTCATGTCCAGTAACGGAATATCCATATCATGTCCAGTATCGGGACTATCCATATCAGTAACGGGAACATGTATCCAGAAATGGGATTAACAATATCAGTAACGGGAACCAAGCATATAACATGTATCTGATAACATGGAACAATAATACAGGTAATCGGAATGGTGATCCATATGACAATAATATAGATAAACTATATAAGCATAAGTCACAGGGAAACATGACATGCATGTGTAACAGTGATATGTAAACATGACATGTACGTGTAACAGTGATATGTAAACATAACATGCACGTGTGACAGGGATATGTAAACATGACATGATATGAAATGCGGTAGTCCATGCATTAGTCTATCCATGTACCAGTGGAACATCCATGTGTAGCTATAATCCGTGTACTATATCTGGGTAGTACTAATACATGTTATAACAATGGTCAGTGTATTGACCTACAGTATTCGTGTAATGTGGATACTGGTGTGTGAAGGTGTCTAGCATGCATGTCAAGTAATAGTGTAGTGTCACTGAGTATCGTGGATCAGTATACATATGACTATCGTTCTCTAACTGTGATCCAATACATGACATAATAGAGTTCATGAAGATGGTAACACGGTGGCCTGTGTGTCCGTGGCTGTGCAGGTATGATGACCGTGTCTGAGTTGTCTATGTCAGATTTCTTGTTACTACAATTGTCTCCCTATCTTATATTACATCAGGAAATACCTAACAATATTATAGGAATCACTGATTAGGGTGTCCAACAAGTATCAGTTAATAATTATTATTACCGTCTTTTATCCATTATCACGATATATCAAACAATGTCAATAAACATGATAAAATATAATTTATAAAAGAAAAACACTCACAAACTGGCTACAGGACTGTAGCTCTCGTTCCCACGATCGCAATGGATCCAGAATCGCCCGAATCAGAATCCGGATGCTCCAGATATCGCCCGAATACCCAAAACCGAGAGAAAGGTTAGTTACGTAATAACAGAAATTATTCAGGGGGCTATTTGTAAATTTACAGGGGCCTAAAAGTAATTAATAATTTTACAGGGGCTAAAATGTAATTGTACCTTTAACGGGTCGGGTTCGGGTGTAAACGGGTCGGGTTTGGGTTAAACCCAAAACCCGAACCCACATGGGTTCCTTTCCCTTGCCTGCGACGGCGGCAGCAGCAGCAGCTGCTGCTACCCGCGGCTGCGGCGGCTGGTGCGGCCACCGCCGCCCAGCCGCGCGGTGGCGCGGCCACTGCCCTGGCGCCGACGCCGCTCCGACGGTGTTCCGGCGCCGCCCCGGTCACCTGCGAACGAGGGGGGAAAGAAAAGAGGTGGGGGCGCCAGTTTCCCCCCACCACCAGCTCCTGGCCGGCGTCTGGCCGGCCTTCCGCGCCGTCGGTCTGGCCTGGCCGGCCTCCGGCGTGCCGCCGGCCAGGCCTCCCCTGTGCTGGCCGTCAGTAGTGAGAGGAAGAGATGGGTATTTGGGCTGTGAGAGAGATAGAGAGAGAGGAGAGAGGTTAGAGAGAGAGAGAGAGTTTGGAGAGAGGGAGAGAGAATAGAGGAGAGAGAGAGAGAGAGGATTTAATAGGAGGGAGAGAAAGTCGGTGGATGAACAGTAAGGCGGTGGAAGGGCACTCGCTGGAAGGGAGAAGAAGAAAGGAGAAGAAAAAAGAAAAGAAAAGAAATTAAAATTAATAAAATAAGATTATTTAATGCGGCCTAAAATTCGACTTGTCCCGAACGGTGCCCAAAAATTACAGAAAATAGAAAATATTACGCTGAGACGTAATATGAAGACGGTTTGAAGAAATTCAATCCGGTTTGCAAATTAAAAATCCCGGAGTGTCTCGCCGATACGGGCGACACCGGTTTGGCCGGATTTTCGATAAATTCAGAAAAATCCTCAAAAATACCCAAACATAGAGAACACGATTCTAAGACATAAGGTGAAAGCGGATTCTCAAAATTCTACTCCATTTGTGAGATAAAAATCGAAAGGCCGGTAATCGGTATCGGTCAACACCGACTACGGAGATTTTCCAAAATAATCCAGAAAAATTCCAGAAAATCTTGAAAAATCTACAATATTAGAAAATGATTTTTGAAACTGAAATCAGGTCAATCGGAATACTACAGAGGTCAGATACGGTGATACGTACACCGGGGAGCAGGGTGTTACATTTCTCCCCACCTTACAGAAAATTGCGTCCTCGCAATTTCAATCAGGTGTGAGAACAAGATTTCCAACCCCAAAGCCTAAAGGTTACGGGTCCACGACACTTCCACTGCGCACTCTGATATCGATAAGGAACTCCGGATGTAGAAGGATGGTAGTGAATGCATACTAATGGCTTGGAAGCAATAAGATGCAAGGAAACAAGAAGGAAATCGGATGTCAACGGGAAGGAAGGAAGGAATACAAACGAGTCAAGGAATGAATTATCAAGGTCATGATACATGATATTCTTGTACTCGTTGCTGGAACCCCAAATTCAGATACAGATAAGCTGGAATCTGAATCTGATTGTACTGTTGGTAAGAGCCCGAGTTTTGACCCAGGTGGTTACCCACACCAGGTGTGAACCTAAGCTCTGATACCACTATGTAACGCCCCGATCCTAAAGATACAGCGACGTTATGGCGACGTACATACGCGAGGTGAAAACAACCTCACGCGTACGTTAAGCCTCAGTACAGGGAATCACCTCCATAGACATAATGGTTCCAGCAGGAAATAAGTACAAGAATACCTGCAGAAGAGGTTAGCGATCATAACAGATATGAAAAAGAAGGACAAATAAGATAACAGAAATAAATCACTAAAATACCTATGAATAGTCCCGATGAGGAATCTCCCATGTGACTCCAAGGCACTCTCTGAAGCTATGGTAACTCGAATCTCCAATCTGGGCATGCAAACCCAGGGTCGTCAGAAAGCGACCCAGTGAGTGGTAAAACTGAAGGAGGCAATAATATATAATAGTAATACAGGCACGATACTAATATATAATACATGATGTGGTACAAGTGATATTCTCTCATAAGCATATAGGAAGCAGTAGAGATATAAAAGCAACCTAGCCGGTTATCATCAGGTCATGACTCTAATCATATCTAGTTTATATAATAAATAATGTTATCTACGGTGACGTAATAGCAGTGAACGTGGTAGTGATGTAAATGAATATGCAGGTGGACATATGCAATATGAACATGCTACTGTGTTGACTCTAGGTATCATATAAGCAATGCATAACAGAATGTTTATGAGGCAAGGTATACATGAGCATGAGTAGTATGTCACCATATGAAGTGTAATCAGTATCAAGTAGTGTAGCAAAGTCTACAAGTAACATGATAGCGGATACAATAACATGAACATGGATAGTACAAGTAAGCAAGATCACAGTGAACATGATAGTAGACAAAATGACAGGAACAGTAACATGTATCAGGTAAGTCAAGTACAACAATAGCATACATGTCTGAGGCAAGTCATGTGATTGATACAATAGTAGCAATCAGTACCACCTGATATTTTAATCACTCTCTTCCAGTGTCCCATACCACTGGCAGTTCATACTGGAGCCCGCACTCCAGTCGAACCCATCCGGACATGGCCTACGGGTACCATTATCCAAACGAGAGAGTAACCAAATAACAAGTGTTCCCGACGTCACTATTGTGTATACTGTTTTATTATGTTAATTGGAAACCCGTGGTCGAAGAGTTCTTATCGGGTGGATGTATCCCGTGCATACCCGGGATCACGGCCTTAAACAGATCCCTGGCTGCTGAGACCAGGGCCAGCCCGCTAGAGCTGTAACATGTAACATGAGTAACAGATGGTAGCCAGCACTACCCGGTCCCCTGCAGTGGGACCTCAATATGGATCCAGTACATTCACCCGATAAGATCTAGTCAACCGTCAAGTCTCCCCATACCCAAGTTATCTTTATGATCTGATATGTGATATGTCAAGTATACAATGTAATAAGAACAATTACAGTACATGGTACGGGTAACATGATTACTGGACCTGAGCTCTGTTGATAGCATAGAACGATATCACGAAAATCAGGAACAATATAACATGAACAAGATATCATGAACAATATACCGGGAAACGGGAACAATAGATGTGGGATTCTAGAGGTGGCCCCCGTGGCTTGGATCCACGTGGCACTTAGTTCTACACATCGCATATCAACAGCAGTCATGTCCAGTAACGGGAATATCCATATCATGTCCAGTATCGGGACTATCCATATCAGTAACGGGAACGTGTATCCAGAAATGGGATTAACAATATCAGTAACGGGAACCAAGCATATAACATGTATCTGATAACATGGAACAATAATACAGGTAATCGGAATGGTGATCCATATGACAATAATATAGATAAACTATATAAGCATAAGTCACAGGGAAACATGACATGCATGTGTAACAGTGATATGTAAACATGACATGTACGTGTAACAGTGATATGTAAACATAACATGCACGTGTGACAGGGATATGTAAACATGACATGATATGAAATGCGGTAGTCCATGCATTAGTCTATCCATGTACCAGTGGAACATCCATGTGTAGCTATAATCCGTGTACTATATCTGGGTAGTACTAATACATGTTATAACAATGGTCAGTGTATTGACCTACAGTATTCGTGTAATGTGGATACTGGTGTGTGAAGGTGTCTAGCATGCATGTCAAGTAATAGTGTAGTGTCACTGAGTATCGTGGATCAGTATACATATGACCATCGTTCTCTAACTGTGATCCAATACATGACATAATAGAGTTCATGAAGATGGTAACACAGTGGCCTGTGTGTCCGTGGCTGTGCAGGTATGATGACCGTGTCTGAGTTGTCTATGTCAGATTTCTTGTTACTACAATTGTCTCCCTATCTTATATTACATCAGGAAATACCTAACAATTTTATAGGAATCACTGATTAGGGTGTCCAACAAGTATCAGTTAATAATTATTATTACCGTCTTTTATCCATTATCACGATATATCAAACAATGTCAATAAACATGATAAAAATATATTTATAAAAGAAAAACACTCACAAACTGGCTACAGGACTGTAGCTCTCGTTCCCACGATCGCAATGGATCCAGAATCGCCCGAATCGGAATCCGGATGCTCCAGATATCGCCCGAATACCCAAAACCGAGAGAAAAGGTTAGTTACGTAATAACAGAAATTATTCAGGGGGCTATTTGCAAATTTACAGGGGCCTAAAAGTAATTAATAATTTTACAGGGGCTAAAATGTAATTGTACCTTTAACGGGTCGGGTTCGGGTGTAAACGGGTCGGGTTTGGGTTAAACCCAAAACCCGAACCCACATGGGTTCCTTTCCCTTGCCTGCGACGGCGGCAGCAGCAGCAGCTGCTGCTACCCGCGGCTGCGGCGGCTGGCGCGGCCACCGCCGCCCAGCCGCGCGGTGGCGCGGCCACTGCCCTGGCGCCGACGCCGCTCCGGCGGTGTTCCGGCGCCGCCCCGGTCACCTGCGAACGAGGGGGAAAGAAAAGAGGTGGGGGCGCCAGTTTCCCCCCACCACCAGCTCCTGGCCGGCGTCTGGCCGGCCTTCCGCGCCGTCGGTCTGGCCTGGCCGGCCTCCGGCGTGCCGCCGGCCAGGCCTCCCCTGTGCTGGCCGTCAGTAGTGAGAGGAAGAGATGGGTATTTGGGCTGTGAGAGAGATAGAGAGAGAGGAGAGAGGTTAGAGAGAGAGAGAGTTTGGAGAGAGGGAGAGAGAATAGAGGAGAGAGAGAGAGAGAGGATTTAATAGGAGGGAGAGAAAGTCGGTGGATGAACAGTAAGGCGGTGGAAGGGCACTCGCTGGAAGGGAGAAGAAGAAAGGAGAAGAAAAGAAAAAGAAAAGAAATTAAAATTAATAAAATAAGATTATTTAATGCGGCCTAAAATTCGACTTGTCCCGAACGGTGCCCAAAATTACAGAAAATAGAAAATATTACGCTGAGACGTAATATGAAGACGGTTTGAAGAAATTCAATCCGGTTTGCAAATTAAAAATCCCGGAGTGTCTCGCCGATACGGGCGACACCGGTTTGGCCGGATTTTCGATAAATTCAGAAAAATCCTCAAAAATACCCAAACGTAGAGAACACGATTCTAAGACATAAGGTGAAAGCGGATTCTCAAAATTCTACTCCGTTTGTGAGATAAAAATCGAAAGGCCGGTAATCGGTATCGGTCGACACCGACTACGGAGATTTTCCAAAATAATCCAGAAAAATTCCAGAAAATCTTGAAAAATCTACAATATTAGAAAATGATTTTTGAAATTGAAATCAGGTCAATCGGAATACTACAGAGGTCAGATACGGTGATACGTACACCGGGGAGCAGGGTGTTACAAAAACTGAGAGGTGCTCACGAGTAGCAAGAGGGCCTCGGGAGCCAAACAGGAGAGGAACTGGAAGGAAGAGCTGCGGCGATGTCCAAACTTCTGCTGCGCTCTGATCACAATGGGAGGATCATGCTGCGCACTCTGATCAGCTACAACCAAGCCACCATGATCCATGCTCTAGAATCTGGACATGAGAATTCAGGGTTGTCAGATGCAACCCGCGAGTACATATGGTAAAGCCAAGTGGCGTGCATATCAGCATAAGTGTACAGGAAAGGTGTATCATGAATATAAGCACATATAAACATGAAATGATTTAGTAAGTAAAGTAACTACAGGAAAATCAGTTATATGAGCCGACAATACCGATCGGTGAGATTAGTGAAATCACCTAGAGGGGGGTGAATAGGTGACTAGTTAATCTAATGATGAATTAATGCGGAATTAAAAACTATTTAAGCAAACTAAAACTATTAAGCTAAACACACAAGGTATAAAATAAGAGTGTAGCCGAATTCCGGGTGAAGGGCTCTGGACTATCTCCTCAAGATTCCTCTAGATAAGAGTTGAGGTGCCGCTATGGCTCTCTTGGTTGAATACAAGTGTGAGCAAACAATCCCAATCATATAACAATTAAGTACAAGATATATTAAGCATATAAAGATATAAACAATGTTAGTATACAAGATATAAATACAAGTGAGAGATAGAGAGAGCAATCGCAAACACGGGAGATTTGTTTTGAGGTTTGAGCACACTTACTCTACGTCCCCGCCTTCAACACTATGAAGGATTTTCACTAGAATCGATCCCACCGGATCACTCGGTGTAGTAGCACCTACAACGAGTTCACACTAGAACTCCTTGAACTCACTAGTCCCCTCACTTGTTCCCGCAAGAACAAACACACGCAAGCACACTAGCTTGCCGAGGCCGCACCTCTACACCGAGCTCCCATTAGAACTCGAAACAACGCGAATCCGCAAGTTCGCCTCCTCAAATACAAAGTAGAACACTTCGGCGATCTTAACACTTTAATCACCTAAAACTCTCTCACAACAAAGATCCCTATAGGATTGATGTAACAATGGATAGCTCAAGTATGTATGAGAAAAACTTGGATAGAATTTATGGTGAAAACTCAAGAAATCTCTTTTTCAAAACACTCTTGAAAAACTCTCCTTTTGATATGGAAGTATTTGGCTCTAAAATAAGTGGAGATAAAAACTTAGAAAGGTAGGAAACTAGTTTGAAAACCCTCTTAAAATCTTGTTAAAAATAGTCCAAGGGAACCCCAATTTATGGACTCTCAAAATATGGCCGTTGGAGGCCAACTCAGCAGGAGATCCTGCCGTCAGTCGACCGCCTGGTCAATCAGCCAACGGTCAGGTTTTTGACCGTTGTGCCATCGGTCGACCGGTCGATCGACCGAGGCCTGGATACAGAGAGCAGAAGCTATCTGCCGATCGATCGCCTGGTCGACCAGGGCCAGATCCAGAGAGCAGAGCTCTCTGGCGGTCGACCGGGTTGGTCGACCGCCCCACCAGCGAAACAGGCTGTGCACATATATGCACATCAGTCGTCCGGACCGGTCGACTGACTTCTGTAGTGGTCGACCGTCCGGTAGACCGGTAGAAGACCTGGTCCAACATTTTCAGGGATTAAAACTTGGTCTTTTTACCTTCAATAAAATCCCATAAATTCTCATAAATTCTACAAAAATAAGTTCATTAATATACTTTGATATACAAGCATGTTTGATTAAAAATCAAAATACATTACAAACAATTTGAACTATTTTTGTAATATAGAAATTTTGGCTTAAACGAAAATTTGTATTTTTCAAAAACAATCTCCGAATTGAAAAACGATTTTTTCAAAACTTCTCCAAATACAAAAAAAAATTTTAAACACTTTTGAAGCTTAATGTGTATGGATATGCACATATATGATGACATATCTATGTTTTTGACAATAAGCTCTAAAATAAGTTTTGATAAAACACATGTCTATTTTGAAGCTTAAAACCACACCGGTATTTTCTAAAACAAAAACTCTTTTATGAAAACACATATAAATCTTGTGTGTGAGTGTATATGAACTTGACCAATCCACCAACTAATCTATCATTTACATTTTATCTAAAAACAAAATCTTGACGCTTACAAAGCCCGACATAAGTCTTCTGAAAATCTTCTCTTGAAAATTTTCTTCTTCTTCTTGACTTGGTCCAAACCTTGATCCAATGAGCTAGACTCCTCTTGAGTACTTGGAGCGATCTTGATACGCGAGCTCTTGAATCAACATGTGCTAGCTCCAAAACTTGACTTTAAATCCTTTGTTGAAGCTAAGCACCAACTAAGATATTGATCAAATATCTGAGACTAATTAAACATAAGATCATTAGTACTATAACTACATGAGTTAATCATCATCAAAACTAGAGCGATGGGCCTTCGGGCCAACAATCTCCCCCTTTTTGATGATGACAAAACTCATGGAGTTATATATGCATGAATTAAAGATAAGCTTCATAGAAGCTCCCCCTTAACTCATGCATACCAATAAACAATAAGATATTCAATAAAGTTCATAAAACTAAACAAACATATATATGCATAAACAAGGAGATAAACATGCATAAATAAAAAATCCTTCTCCCTAAAAACCTTCTCCCCCCTTTTGTATAATGACAAAAAGAATCCTTCTCCCATTTTTTTGTTATAAAACAAGAAAATGAATAAACATGCATATATAAATCATCAAATATTTCTCCCATTTTTTGTCAATAAACATGCGTATATAAATCAAATACCTCTCCCCCTTTTTATCAAATCATCAACAAAGGGGTGAAAACAAATCAAGCAATAAGGATATATATATGCAATATACATGCATGAAGAAGAAAGACGTGAAGTTAGCTCCCCCTTCATACATGCATTACATGAAGAAGGGATGACAATACTCTAACTCACATAAAACATAATATGCAATGTGCAAGTGGAGATGTTAAGCTCCCCCTACACACTTGTACCAAATAAAGAAGAGATGTCAAGCCTCCTCAATATACGATTCACTCAACATGAATCTATATATAGAAGAGATGTTAAGCTCCCCTTGCATATAGGCAATTCATATCAAAAAATTTTAAATCACTTTAAAATAAAATTTTAAATTCTCTTAAGTCAACAAAACAAATTTTGAGATACCACTTGTAAATAATTTTTTTTAAGATACCAATGAAAGTAAAACATCTTGTATTTTTGATGCCAATTGAAATATATAGTAAATTTTGATACCAAATAAAGTGTCAATTGATACCAATTGAAATATATTGTAATCTATTAAAATTTATTGTAAATTTTGTGACCAAATAAAATGTTAATTGAAATACCAATTGAAATTTATTGTAAATTTTGATACCAAATAAAATGGCAATTGAAATACCAATTGAAAACAATGCATAAGCTTATAAATATACCAATTTATTTTTAATTTTAAGTCAGGCTTAGCATAAATGTAATTTGTGCTTTAAAAATGTAATGGATATTGTAAATCAAGCATAATCAAAAACACACACACACATACATGTATGTATGTATGAAAAAGAAAATACCAATTGAAATTGATATTATTCAAAGTTTGAAGCAAATATATAGAAAACACATATGAGTATATAAAAATAGAATTCCATGAAGAACATGTGTATAACTCATACCAATCCATCCTATTCATGCACATGTTAAAAAGATTTTTAATTTTGAGCAATAAGGCATGGTCGCCCATCCAATCGCCCTTAAAGGGTAGAAGTTTTCAAAAAATAAGATTTGAAAATAGTTGTATTCTAAAAACACTACTAAATGAAGAATAAATAACTAGTTAGAGTAATTTTTAAAAAACTAGTTAAAGATCCTTCAAATAAGAAACCAAATCATATATATCTCATGAAGCATGCTAAAAACACAAGAGTTGACACTCAAAATCTATAAAGCTTAAAATTCTCATGAAAATAATGTGATGAGTAAACAAATGAAGTGTGAGTGCACAAGAATCATGTAAATAGCATTTTCATGAAAATGATCAATAAAGCTCAAAATAAACATGAATATCTTTTATCAAAAGCAAAAAATATTTTTCATTAAAATCAAACTTCAAGGTATATGTATGTTCTATCCAATACTAACAATATATATACACATCCTAAACACAAACGAGTCCATAATGTAATTAACATGAAGCAAATGACTCAAGGGTATACATGTATATTTATAAGTTTTAGATAAGAATTAACATATACATGAAGCAAAACATGCACAAAAATAGGCAAAACAAGTGTAAATGAGGGAATCATCAAAATTAAGTTATACATGTACATGTAATGAGCACAAATGAGCAATGAAGGTTAAACATATAAGAATCAAATGTTGCTCACTACTTGTACAAATATTCACACAAGTTTTAATAATAGCTACATCTAAGTATTCACCACATGAAGCACAAAAATAAAACATGCTCACAATATTATCTATATAAAAGTATGTAAATTAAAATAGGAGTTTAGAGACAGTTACCAAACTATATACACTAATATCTAAGTCTCTAAAACAAGGTGGTCCTCCCACCAGACATCCTTGATAACGATGCATCAATTTGGTGTGTCCATCTAGCTCATCATGCATTCACCATCAAGGCACCAATCCTCTCACGTCATGTGAAAGCCCACACCTACATCAAATACAAGAGGTGAAGATTTTGGTACCCATATTCTTTGGGTCCACGGGGGTTAGCAACAAATGGAACCCAAACATTGTTATTAGCAAAATTTATAGAATTTACATTTCAAAACAAAATTTTGCTAAATGGCCTTTGCGGCCGCAATGTGTACATTTGTACACTTTAGCATGCACAGGAGAATGAGTGTGATCATGATGTACAAAGTGTGCATATGTGCGCCGTGTGTGATGTGCATGAACATGTGGAGCTTGTTTCTTTTGAAACAATGTTTCCAATCTATTATGATTGAATGCACAATTGCTCAAAGTTGAGCTCAAATAATTTATTCTATTTTTCAAAAATTTAATTTCATTTTTATCAATGGTAGCATGAAGAGCATGGCAAGTATGAGAATCAACAATCTTTTTCTTTTTAGAAATATTTTCTTTTTCTTTTGAAACAATTTTTCTTTTAAAGAGTTGTTTTCTTTCAAAGCAATTTCCTTTTCTTTTTCCACCAAATTTATTTTATTTTTCAAAGAATTATTTCCTTCACAAAGATCATTTAATTTAGAAAATAAGGAAATATTCTCCTTTTTCAAAAATTCATTTTCTTTAGAAATGTTTTCCAATTTATTTTAAAAAGAATCTTTTTCTTTTGAGATGGACTCATAATTATTTTTTCAATCTTTTATGGTCCTTTTTAAGTAAATCATATTTTTCAAGAAGTTGTTGACAAAATGAAGCAAGATCTTCGTATGACATGTCAACATCCTCATTAACCTAGGATTCAGAATATATCTCAAGGGGTTATCCCTGTGGACCATGTAGCGCAAATTAGAAGCATCACTTCCATCATTCGAGTCACTCCCAGCGTAGTATTGCTTTTATTCACCAAGGGAGACTAAAGTGTTTCATACTACAAAAGCCGAATCAAAGTTAGAAACCCTACATACATAATCATCATTTAGGGTTGACTTAAGGCATGGATGTCTTTTGCATTAGCCACTAGATGTTTGCCATTTAAACAATATAAATCTTTAATAGTGACAAAATAAACCTGAATACCTAGGGCTTTGAGGTAGATTGACATCTTAACCCTCCAAGTTTGGATGTTAAGAATATCAAACGTGGGAGGTGACATAAAATCCATGTGTGTGTATAAATATTTTGATTAGCTAAAAATGAGGATCTTTAACTCTAGGTTGTTAGACCCAAATCAAGAGCACCAAGCTCTGATACCAATTGAAATCACCTAGGGGGTGAATAGGTGACTAGCTAATCTAATGATGAATTAATGCGGAATTAAAAACTATTTAAGCAAAGTAAAACTACTAAGCTAAACATACAAGGTATAACACAAGAGTGTAGTCGAATTCCCGGTGAAAGGCTCTGGACTATCTCCTCAAGATTCCTCTAGATAAGAGTTGAGGTGCCGCTATGGCTCTATTGGTTGAATACAAGTGTGAGCAAACAATCCCAAGCATATAACAATTAAGCATAAGATATATAAGGCATATAAAGATATAAGCAATGTAAGTATGCAAGATATAAACACAAGTGAGAGATAGAGAGAGTAATCACAAACACGGGAGATTTGTTTCGAGGTTCGAGCACCCTTGCTCTACGTCCCCGTCTTCAATACTATGAAAGATTTTCACTAGAATCGATCCCATCGGATCATTCGGTGCCACAACACCTACAACGAGTTCACACTAGAACTCCTTGGACTCACTAGTCCCATCACTTATTCCCACAAGAACAAACACACGCAAGCACACTAGCTTGCCAAGGCCGCACCTCTACACCGAGCTCCCACTAGAACTCGAAACAACGCGAACCCGTAAGTTCGCCTCCTCAAATACAAAGTAGAACACTTCGGTAATCTCAACACTTTGATCACCTAAAACTCACTCACAACAAAGATCCCTATAGGATTGATGTAGTAATGGATAGCTCAAGTATGTGTGAGAAAAACTTGGATAAAATTTGTAGTGAAAAACTCAAGAAATCTCTTTTTCAAAACACTCTTGAAATACTCTCCTTTTGATATGAAAGTATTTGGATCTAAAACAAGTGGAGATAAACATTAGAAAGGTAGGAAAAACTAGCTTGAAAACCGTCCTAAAATCTTGTTAAAAACAGTCCAAGGGAACCCTAATTTATAGGCTCCCAAATATGGCTGTTGGAGGCCAACTCAGTAAGAGATCCTGCTGCCGGTCGGCCGCCCGGTTGGCCGGCCAACGGTCAGAATTCTTATCGTTGTGCCATCGATCGACCAAGGCCTGGATACAGAGAGCAGAAGCTCTCTGCCAGTCGACCGTCCGGTCGACCGGGGCCAGATCCAGAGTTCTCTGGCGGTCGACCAGTGATAGGTAGTAAAAAGTGCATATTTATCATCATATTTACCATCATATTTCCCTATTTATTCTTTTATTAAGTACTGTTACTAATATTTTATTATTTAATGTGTGTAGGCCTTGAGTAATTAAAAAATAAAGAAATAAAGCCCAAGTGAAGCCCAAAAGCCCAAGAATCCTACAAGTCCACATGCAACATTAAATATAGTAATTTAGAAGTATCTACCTTATCTAACCTAATCTAAACTTGAATTTTAAAATCTAAGGGAGGAAGAGGAAAGATAAAATAGTAACTCCTAATTGCTAAAAGGAGGAGGAAAAGGATAATATGGGCTTCTGTTTAAACCTAGTTGCTTGCAATACAAGGATAAGGATAAAAGGGGAGAGAACTTAAAGATAAAGAACAAATCCTTTTATAAATTCAGATTTGTGATAACTTGCTTCCTAAGTTATCCCGAGTTTTCAAGATAGAAGATTCAAATGTAGAATCCAGAAGGAGGCGCCCAGATGAATGGACCAGAGAATGCCACGCAAGAAAGCGCCGCGGAAACGCGGCCATAGCCCCGTTTCCGCAGCCCTTTGGATAAGAATGGTTACAGGTTTTTGTGGGAGAGTTGTACTGTGACTCTACTTCCTATATCTCCTATAAATACCCCTGCAGAGTAATAGAGAACGAGGATCCAGGGACTGAAGTTAGGATTTTTTTTAGATCTTTTTCTCTTTCTGAAATTTCTTGTATTTTCGTTTTTATTTGAAGAAGATTATTTTGAAGAACGAGGAGCTTTATAAATTGGTCCGTGACATCCAATAAAGGTTACTCATTTCTTCTTTGCAATTTAATTCAGCTTTCCTGCTTAGATTAATTGTTTTATTTTCTTCTTTTGTTTTCTTGCAATTCTTCTTATTCCACCTAAAACTTGAAAATAATATAAAAAAATGAATAACTAAATTAAAACTAGTTTGCTAATCTCTCGATCAACTTTAGTTTAGTTTAAAAAAGTGAATTGATTGACATCTATTATTGTTAGAAACCCTAGGATTAAAAAGATCTTCTTCAAGATGAATTAGGTTTACTTTAATTTAGGTTACACTTTTTAAATGATTCTTCATAGTTCATACTTAAAAACTTTGATAGCATAATTTAAGTTAAAAAGAAGAACTTCTCTTATGCTATGCTTTGAAATTAGGATGAATTAATATTTAATCTTTATTAGTGCACACTAGTTAGGGTTCCAACATTATTAAATCATCTTGCTTGATTATCAATCAAAACCCTAGGACTGATGCTTCTTCATTCAATATGATATTCACTTTTTGGGACTAATACTATAGGTTGTGGTAGATGATTAGTAAACTATACCTTTTAAAACTCGATCAAATCTAATCAATCTCTCCTTTTCTTTTACAAGCAAATTTACAGAGAAGATCATTCCGAAATGCTTCCATCGCATCCTTCCCTGAGGATCGACCCACATAGCCCTTGCTACTGCGATTACTTTGAAACGAGACTAAGAATACCTAAACCATTTACAAAATAATTTTTTGTTTCAATCAAAATTTTGGTGCCGTTGCCTGGGAGGAACGACACGATATTCTCAAAATCTAATTCTTTTTTCTTTCTGTTTGCAGGATCAGAGAACGGGAATTAACTACAGCTAAGGATATATTGCAACTCTGTGCCTCTACCCTAGAAGGCAGAGCAGCAGAGCCTACTATTTAGCCATGCAAACGCGGATAGTAGTGAACTACTGATTGAAATTTTTGCAGGTTGCTGCAAGTTGCAAGTTTTGTGTATTGCTTTGATAATTTTTCTTTGTGATCACCCTGCATACTGCTAACTAATTAACATTAACCTATTGGTTGATAAATAGGCACGTGTCTATTTAATTTTTTAAATTCTGTTGAAGAGTGCTGGCGACAAGGTACGTTCGCATTGCATATAGACTAGGACACACCTTTGGCTGATTTACTGCTTTTGAGTGACTACTTGTCTATTGCTTTACACGTGCACTAAATCAATTTAAGGGCAAATCCCATAACAAGATAAGGTGGGGATTTCATCACCCTTCCTTGGCCCACAAATCATCTCCGTCGCACTCACAACCCTAACCCTAAAATAAAAATTGACTAGACGTTAGCCTTAGTTAACTCGGACTCATTAGGAGATTGGCTGAAGGAGGAAGTTGTTCGAAATTAACTCTTACCAAATCGGTGCCTAGGAAGGGGATTAAGGGCCGAAAGCTCGAAGATTGGTGATTACTTAATTAAGGAATGTCTTTGATGGATAACCTCCCACCGATCTTGCCACCTACCTGGCCGATTAACTTGTGGTTAAGGTCGGCAATATACCCCTAAAGACAGTCTAAAGTTAGGAGTCGTCTAGGTCCAGGCTTACCCTAGAATAGGATTTTTGATTATTTTTTCTTTATTGATTAATGGGTGAACTTGGTTGTTAACGGCATGTCAGCTTGGTCGAGAGACCCATTCACAACTTGATAAACTAGGACCAGTTCACCACCCGAACAAAAACCCGACTCACACATGGCACAACCACCATCATTGTAAGATAGGTTCTATCCTATTAGGACCTCTCTTCCATCTTGCATTCAGTTACCCGATGAAGGTGTTGACCAATTTGAGCTCAAACACAATACATCAACACTCTTCCCAAATTTCATGGACTTGAATATGAGGATGCATACTTTTTCATAAGGAAATTTGAAGAATTATGTCTAATGATGAAAATACCCAGCCTAGGAGTAGATGCCATCACATTACGGTTTGTCCCATTCTCTTTGAAAGACTTAGCAAAGAATTGACTCTACAGTCTAGAAGCTGGTTCCATATCCTCATGGGATAATTTCGTCAAAGCCTTCTTAAAGAAGTTTTATCCCGTTCACAAGACTACACTAATTAGGAAAAGTATCTTGCAGTTTAAGCAAATAGCCAATGAACCTTTTTAGAAGTAACATTTTAAGGACCTCCTTGCTCAATGCCCTCACCATGGGATATAGAAATGGCGACTTTGCCAAGCTCTTTATGATGGATTAGAATATCAAACAAAAACCCTATTAGAATTCATGTGCCAAGGAGGATTTTTGAAAAAGAACGAACATGAAGGATGGTTATTATATGAAGAATTGGCTGATAATACCATTCAATGGGAACCAACTCCGAAAAAATTTAGGACTAATGACCCTAGCTCTTCTAAAGGAGGTGTCCATTCCATTGAGGCTAACATAGCTACTGAAGCTAAACTAGCTGCTGTGAGGTGAAGACTAGAAGCTCTTGAAAGTAAAGAACCAGTCTCAGTGAACCAAGTCAGCCTAACACCTTCAGCAGGCTGTACTTATTGTCAAGACATGAACCATGTGTTCGAGGAATGTCCCGTCTTTATAGCTCATCAAACTTTACCCCAGTATATGAGTGCGGCTTTCACAAGGCCCGCTAATAATCCATATTCATCCACCTATAATCCGGTTGGAGAAATCACCCAAATTTCTCATGGGGCTCAAACAACAATGATCACACAAGGCCCAAATTCTCCAGCAATTTTCAACAATCTCCTTATCAACAAAATTATCCCAACCAAAATCCTCCACCTTCTTTCCAAAATTCACAGATGGAAACAAGACTCTCCAATATGGAAAGAAAGGTGGACACTCTAGTTCACACTAGCTCAAGTCTTGACTAGGATAGAGATGCAACTAAATCAACAAGAAAGACAAAAGGGAACTCTACGAAGTCAACCATTGCCAAACCCTAGGAATCCTAGGCAAGCCAATGAGGCTCAAGACCCAAACCAGTATAACTTGGTTCATACATTGAGATCTGGGAAACAAGTTGATAATCAAGTATCCATGCCACAGGA
Source organism: Agave tequilana (assembly GCA_038442645.1). Classification (NCBI taxonomy): domain Eukaryota; kingdom Viridiplantae; phylum Streptophyta; class Magnoliopsida; order Asparagales; family Asparagaceae; genus Agave; species Agave tequilana. The sequence goes on along the minus strand of JAVJIF010010487.1, from coordinate 126,575 downwards.
CCCAGCTCAATTGTCTATTCCATCTAGTTCAACTCCATCTCCACAAAACTCCAAAGAAACTGAAGTTGATACGTCAGCAAAACAAGTGCACCAACCTATAGCCCCATTTTCAAATAGGCTTAGGAGTAATAATAATGCACATATGGAGAAACTACTCAAGGTGTTTAATCAAGTCAGGCTTAATATACCACTTCTTGATGCAATCCAACAGGTCCCTAGTTATGCCAAATTCCTTAAGGACATGTGCACCAAGAAAAGAAAGACAAATGTGCCTAAGAAGGTTTTTCTAGCCACTAACATTAGTGAGCTATTATCCAACCAGATCCCAGTCAAGTATAAGGACCCTGGTTGTCCCACCATTTCTTGCACAATAGGTCGAGCTGAAATTAGTCGAGCACTCCTCGATTTAGGAGCAAGCATTAATTTGCTTCCCTTCTCCGTATATCAGCAACTTGGCTTAGGTGAACTCAACCCAACTCAAGTTACGATCCAATTAGCTGATCGATCAATTAAAGTTCCAAAGGGAGAGATCAATGATGTCTTTATACGGGTAGGAGAATTCATTTACGCAGTCGATTTTATTATTTTAGAGACACAACATGTGTCTAATCCTAGGTCCCAAACTCCCGTCATCTTAGGACGTCCATTCCTAGCAACCGCTAACGCAATCATAAATTGTAAAAACGGATCCATGAGATTGACTTTTGGAGATATGACCAAGAAAGTCAATGTTTTTAACTTAGGTAAACACCCCTACGACATAAACGACCAACCCTTTGAGGTCAACTTCATTGAGAATATGACTAGTGAGCACAAAGAGGAGATCACACTAGAATCAAAGGATGAGAAAGAGTTAGAATCTAGTGATCTCAACCTTGATGAGATTGAGTGGGCAGCAAGTCCAAGTTCTATAGAGATGGAGAATTTAAGCTTAACACCTACACCCATCGAGCCACCTCCTTTCTTGGAGTTAAAGATCTTGCCTAAACATCTTAAGTACGCCTACCTTGGTGAACAAGAGACGTTACCAGTCATAGTTGCCTCCAATTTGACTAATAGGTAAGAGGAAGACCTATTAGCAACCCTTAGGAGACATAGGGAAGCCATTTGTTGGACTATGGCCGATATCAAAGGACTAAGCCCTAAAATAGTACAACATAGAATCCATCTAAATGAAGGGTTAAACTGAAGAGGGACCCACAGCGTAGGCTAAACCCGCTAATGCAAGAGGCTGTACAAGCTGAAATAATGAAATTGTTGGATAATGGAATCATTTATCCCATTTCCGATAGCGAATGGGTCAGCCCAGTGCACGTGGTCCCTAAGAAGTCCAGTTTTACTATGGTGGAAAATGACAAACAAGAGTTAGTACAAACACGACTACCTATCAAGGTTCGAGTGTGCATAGACTATCGCAAGTTGAACGCCACTACTAGAAAAGACCATTTTCCCCTTCCATTTATCAACCAAATGTTGGAACGATTAGCGGCTCATGAGTATTACTGTTTCTTGGACGGTTACTCAGGGTATAACCAAATCCTAATAGCCCTGGAGGACCAAGAAAAGACAACGTTCACATGTCTATTTGGGACGTTTGCCTATCGCCGAATGCCTTTCAGCCTATGCAATGCCCCCGCCACCTTCCAACGTTGCATGTTAAGCCTTTTCTCTGACATGGTTGAGCGCTTCTTAGAGATCTTCATGGATGACTTCTCCGTCTATGGAAATTCGTTTGACCAATGTCTACATCACTTAGAGTTAGTGCTAAAATAGTGCACCGAAATGAACTTGACCCTAAATTGAGAAAAGTGCCACTTTATGGTACAGCATGGGATTGTCCTAGGTCATGAGATATCTAGAAAAGGGATCAAAGTGGATAAGGCTAAGGTGAAGATCATAGCCAAACTCCCAATTCCACTAAGCGTGAAAGACATTCGTTCTTTCTTAGGACACGCCGGGTTTTATCGTAGGTTCATTAGGGATTTTAGCAAAATTGCTAGACCCTTACAAACCTTTTAGCCAAAGACGTGCCTTCATCTTTGACGATAAGTGTAATAGTGCGTGGGAGAAGCTAAAATTGGAACTTATCTCTGCACCCATCATCTCACCTCTGGACTGGTCCAACCCCTTTGAGATCATGTGTGATGCCTCAGATTTTGCGATAGGCGCTGTCTTAAGACAACGCAAAGATAACAAGTAACACGTGATTTATTATTTAAGTAGAACATCAATGATGCCCAAGTGAACTATACTACAACCGAGAAAGAATTCTTGGCAGTAGTGTTCGCTTTGGAGAAATTCCGCCCATACCTACTTGGGACCAAAACCATAATATTCACTGACCATTCTGCACTTCGATACCTAATACTCAAAAAGGATGCGAAGGCCGACTCATTCGTTGGATCCTCCTCCTTCAAGAATTTGATCTCGAAATTCGAGATAAAAAGGGTGTTGAAAATATCGTCGCAGACCATCTCTCTCGTGTGCCAAATGCCCCTTCCGACGAACTGCCCATCAACGATAATTTTCCCGACGAATAACTTCTAGCCATCTCTACGGAACCATGGTTTGCCGACATAGTTAATTACTTAGTCACAAACCAAACACCATCTAGTTGGTCAAAATAGGATAGATACCGGTTCTTGTCTCAAGTCCGGTATTTCATATAAGAGGACCCTTACCTTTTCAAACATTGTAGTGACTAAATTATTAGGAGATGTGTTCCCGATGAGGAAACTAGAAGCGTTCTAGCCTTTTGTCACGAATTTGCTTGTGGTGGACACTTTGGTTCCCGCAAAACTGCTGAAAAGGTCCTACAAAGTGGCTTCTATTGGCCCACTTTGTTTAAAGACGCATTTGACTTTTGCAAAACTTGCACAAGATGTCAATGATAGGAAGGATTTCTAAACGTAATATGATGCCCCTAAATCCAATTCTAAAAGTAGAACTCTTTGATATTTGGGGCATCGATTTTATGGGTCCCTTCCCTAATTCATTTAGGCACCAATACATCTTGTTGGCTGTAGATTACGTATCCAAATGGGTTGAAGCCATCCCTTGTAAGACAAATGACAATAAAGTTATTGTCAAATTCTTGAAAGAAAACATCTTCTCACGCTTTGGAACCCCTCATGCCATAATTAGTGATAATAGTACACATTTTTGCAATAAACTTTTGAAGCTCTTATGCGAAAATATACCATAACACACAAGTTATCTACACCATACCATCCTCAAACCAGTGGGCAGGTAGAAGTTTCAAATAGGCAAGTTAAGCTTATCTTGGAGAAAACTGTGAATCAAAATAGGAAGACTGGTCCACCAAATTGGTAGATGCCTTATGGGCATATAGGACCGCCTTTAAAATGATTCTAGGAATGTCTCCTTATAGACTAGTCTTTAGAAAGGCTTGCCACCTTCCTGTTGAGATAGAGCACCGAGCCTTATGTGCAATTAAGTAGCTGAATTTTGATCTAGATAAGGCCGGTGAACTTCGAAAATTACAAATTTCTGAAGTTGAGGAGTTAAGGAACGAGGCATATGAAAATGCAAAAATTATGAAAGATAGGGTTAAGGTTTTTCATGATAAGTTCATCACTAGAAAAATTTTTGTTCAAGGACACAAAATCTTATTCTATAACTCTAGACTTCACCTCTTTCCCGGAAAGTTAAAATCAAGATGGATAGGGCCATTCATTGTTAAGACTGTGTTTTCACATGGAGCCATAGAGATATACGACCCTAAAAATGGAATTATATTCAAGGTAAATGGTCAACGTTTGAAACCAATTTTGGAATCAGTACCGGAAGCAAACGCAGCCATGGGTCTTTTTGACCCAATGTATCGGTAACTCTACCTCTCTGTCAGTTCATTTCATGCATTTATACATACATGCATACATTGGGGACAATGCATGAGATAAGTGTGGGGGAGGGTACTAACCTTCTACTTCTAAAAAACATAATAATAAAAGAATAAAAAATGTATATAGTTGACAAAGGAGACAATATTTTGACTTATCTTTTGAAAGAAATCCTAGTTAATCTTAAGAATTAGGAAAATCATGATTAGGATTTCTAAAAACTTGGTCAAAATTAAATACATTGTTGGATTTTTTTGGTATAGGAGGAAAAATTGAATAATTAATTAGTTTTGATTTTTACCTTAATGAAATGTGCATTCCTAATACACTTCCACATCTAGGATTTTAAGACAAAGACTCTTGTGCCTTATAAAGAATAAAATAAAGAAAAAAATATAATAGAGTTCACTAATTAAGCTGGATACATGTGCCTCAAGAAGCATAAGTATTCACGTCTAAAGGTGATGTATAAATTAAGACCTTGATTTTGTGGCCTAGTTCACTTGAGTCCTTAAGTCCGTGGGGTGTTTTCTCACCTGGTGCCCTAAAACCAATCAGTTTGGGAGCCACCGACCTTAGGCTCGCTACATGGGTGAATTAGAAAGCCTAAGAAAACCAAAATATTATCTATATATGTACTAACACGTCTAATAGTCAAGTAGTTAGGTATGAGGGCCTCAAGAAGGCTTGATACTTATACAAAAGAAAATTAGATGAGTTATATATATTAATAATAATAATAATAATAATAATAATAAAGAGGCATGAGAGTCCAAGTTAAAGAATCCCTAGTAAAGAATCACAAAGATGCATATGACTTAGGGTAACGAAAGAGACTATACAAAAATTCAATTTTAATCCTTACCTAAAATTGAACAAATTATTATATAAAGACTAAGTTCAAGAATGAATAAAAATGATAATCCTAAGACTTATAGATTATTTAGTTTCTTCAAATATATTTCAAATATTTCTTTCGTTTTTCAAAATAAATAAATAAATAATAAAATAAATTAATTAATTAAATCACTAACATTTTTTCTTTTATGGATTTTGTGGGTGTAATCCGCTGAAAACCCTCACGAGACAACACTCGTCCTTTAGGGGTAACTTAGAAGTTTAACGGCTTGTTGCACATGCTAAGCACAACCGTGATTCCTACGAAAGTGAGTTATGATAGATTAGTTTTTCTTTTTCCTTTTCTTTTTTCTTTTTCATTTTTAATTTTTACTCGAGGATGAGCAAAAAGATAAGTGTGGGGGTGTGATAGGTAGTAAAAAGTGCATATTTATTATCACATTTACCATCATATTTTTCTATTTATTCTTTTATTAAGCACTGCTACTAATGTTTTATTATTTAATGTGTGCAGGCCTTGAGTAATTAAAAAAATAAAGAAATAAAGCCCAAGTGAAGCCCAAAAGCCCAAATCCTACAAGCCCACATGCAACATTAATTATAGTAATTTAGAAGTTTCTACCTTATCTAACTTAATCTAAACTTGGATTTTAAAAATCTAAGGGAGGAAGAGGAAAGATAAAATAGAACTCCTAATTGCTAAAAGGTGGAGGAAAAGGATAATATGGACTTCTACTTAAACCTAGTTGCTTGCAATACAAGGATAAGGATAAAAGGGGAGAGAACTTAAAGATAAAGAACAAATCCTTTTATAAATTCGGATTTGTGATAACTTGCTTCCCAAGTTATCCCGAGTTCTCAAGATAGAAGATTCAAATACAGAATCCAGAAGGAGGCGCCCAGATGAACGGACCAGAAAATGCCACGCAAGAAAGCGCGTGGCCATTGGCCACGCTATTATCGCGAAAACGCGGCCATAGCTGCGTTTTCGCGGCCCTTTGGATAAGACTGGTAACGGTTTTTTGTGGGAGAGTTGTACTGGGACTCTACTTCCTATATCTCCTATAAATACTCCTGCAGAGCAACAGAGACGAGGATCCAACGACTGAAGTTAGGGTTTTTCTTTAGATCTTTTTATAAAATTTCTTGTATTTTTGAAGAAGATTATTTTGAAGAATGAGGAGCTTTGTAAATTGGTCAGTGACATCCAATAAAGGTTACTCATTTCTTCTTTGCAATTTAATTCAACTTTTCTACTTAGATTAATTGTTTTATTTTCTTCTTTTGTTTTCTTGCAATTCTTCTTATTCCACCTAAAACTTGAAAATAACATAAAAAAATGAATAACTAAATTAAAACTATAGTTTGCTAATCTCTCGATCAACTCTAGTTTAGTTTAAAAAAGTGAATTGATTGACATCTATTATTGTTAGAAACCCTAGGATTAAAAGATCTTCTTCAAGATGAATTAGGTTTACTTTAATTTAGGTTACACTGTTTAAATGATTCTTCATAGTTCATACTTAAAAACTTTGATAGCATAATTTTAAGTTAAAAAGAAGAACTTCTCTTATGCTATGCTTTGAAATTAGGATGAATTAATGTTTAATCTTTATTAGTGCACACTAGTTAGGGTTCCAACATTATTAAATCATCTTGCTTGATTATCAATCAAAACTCTAGGACTGATGCTTCTTCATTCAATATGATATTCACTTTTTGGGACTAATACTATAGGTTGTGGTAGATGATTAGTAAACTATACCTTTTAAAACTCGATCAAATCTAATCAATCTCTCTCTTTTTTTTACAAGCAAATTTACAGAAAAGATCGTTCCGAAATGCTTCCATCGCATCCTTCCCTGAGGATCGACCCGCATAGCCCTTGCTACAACGGTTACTTTGAACAAGACTAAGAATACCTAAACCATTTACAAAACAATTTTTCGTTTCAATCAACGGGGTCGGTCGACCGGCCCACCAGCCAAACTAGTCGTTCACGTCTGTGCACACTGGTCGACTTGACCGGTCGACCGACTTCTGTAGCGGTCGACCGTCCGGTCGACCGGCAGAAGACCTGGTCCAACATTTTCAGGGATTAAAACTTGGTCTTTTTACCTTCAATAAAATCTCATAAATTCTTATAAATTCTAAAAAATAAGTTCATTAATATACTTTGATATACAAACATGTTTGATTAAAAATCAAAACACTTTACAAACAATTAGAACTATTTTTGTAATATAGAAATTCTGGCTTAAACAAAATCTGTATTATTCAAAAACAGTTTCCAAATTGAAAAACGATTTTTTCAAAACGACTCCAAATACAAAAACAAGATATTTTAAACACTTTTTAAGCTTAGTGTGTATGGATATGATCCACTATACATATTGTTGGCCCAGAGGCCTTCCACTCTAGTTTTGATGATGATTAACTCATGTAGTTATGTGTACTAATAATCTTGTGATTTTAGTTTCAGATCATTAACCAAGATATTAGTTGGTGATTAGCTTCAACAAGATGGTTTGGAAGCTTTCACATAGTGATTCAAGAGCCCGAGTGGCAAGATCATATATAGCACTCATTGGAGTCAAGCTCGGTGGATCACGAAGTTTTGGATCGAGTCGGCTTGGAGACGGCGCTCTACAAGAAGACATCGGTACCATAGTTTAGTTTTGTGTTTAGATCCAAATTGTAAAGATTAGAATAGTATGATATGCTCAAGTCACAACACACACGTTTCATGTTTTGAATATTGGTTTTCGGTTTTTTTTTCCGTTTTTGGTTTAACCGATCTTGGTTTGCATGAATAGATAGATTCAAAACAAGCTTACATGGTTTAATGTATATTAGATTTGTTCTATATACATGCATGCTTAACTTCCTAGACAAACTTAGCTTTGACTTACTTATTCATGTGTTTTATGTTTTGGTATTTTTAACAAAACATATTTTGGAATTAAAGTCAAAAACATGGATATATATATGTTTCATGTATATAGGATTATATCAATATACATCATGCCTAAATGTTGTTTAATACCATGTTTTTGTAATTGGATGAGTTTTGGACAAAACGTATTTTCTATTCAAAAATCCAAATTTTAGAAAATACAGTTTTTGATTTTTGGTAAAAATGATAAGACACAAAATAGTTCAAAATATTTTGAAATTTGTGTTGAAATTTTTCACACAAGTTTGTATATCAATGTAAAATGATAAAACTATTTTTGTGTATTTTTAGAAGATTTATGAGAATTTTTGGGATTAAAAATTACTTGTTTTTCTGACCGAACTGCTACTGCCAGGCTAGGTCGGTCGACCGGACCAAGTAGCCGGTCGACCGTAGAGGTCGACCGACGTGCACGGATACGTGCACGCTGGTTGCCCCATTAGCCGGTCGATCGCACGGTCGACCGACTGAGAGCAGGTTGCTCTCTGTTTGTTCACGGTCGACCGAGCGGTCGACCGGCCAGAAAGCCGTTGCTCTCTAGTTCTGGGGACGGTCGACCGCCCGGTCGACCGGTAGCTACCAGCTGTCAAATATGACCGTTGGATGGTCGACCGACCGGTCGACCGGTGGTTCAATTTTGGCAGTTTCTGCTGCCAACGGCTATAATTTTCTGGGGGCTATAAATACCCCATTGAAAAGAGGTTTTCTCTAAGATTTTTAGTGCTAATTTTTTCTGACTCTCTAGTGTTTTCACAACAATCAAAAGAAGTTTTTGGGCTTTTAATTGAACAATCTATTTGGTGTTTTTGCTAGAGTTTGGAAAATCAAGAAAGGGTTTTTGGGAAAAGATTTTGATTCAACTTCTTCATCTTGGTTTCTAGTTTTTCCCAAAGATTTTCTTTGAGTTTTTTATTTTCATTCCTTTATTTTTCTCCACACTTGAGCTACATCTATTATCTTATTCTATAGGATCTTTGTGTGAGAAAAGAGATTGTTTGTGGTTGTTTGTTAGACCACCAAGTTGTAAACCCAATTCTTGCTTGGCTTTGTGCCTTTGGGTTGTATCCCTCAAGTTGTGAGGTGATCCTTGTGTAGCTTTGTGCTAATCCCTCAAGTGGTGAGGTGATTGTTTGTTGGCTTGGAGTTGTGCCTCAAGGAGGAGTTGTGTTTGTAAGGAGAGGAGTTGGGTACTCCTTGTGATTGTATTGCCCCAAATCCTCGGTGGAGGTTCCTTTGTGGGAGTCCTTTGTGGACAAGCTAGTGGACTTAAAATCCTTCTGGGTGAAGGCGGGGATGTAGAGCTGGGTGCTCGAACCTCGAAACATATCTTGTTGTTTGCGTTTGATCCCTTGGCTCTTACTCTCTCTCTATATTGTGCCTTGCATCTATTCATATTGTTCATTCATAATTATTTGCTTGGCTTGTTTGAGTGTGCATCTCTTGTTAATTGCAATTAGTTTTTAAATTTCGCATTAAGTTCATTAGATTAGCATTATCACCTATTCACCCCCCTCTAGGTGATTTCACATATATGATGAAATATATATATTTTTGACAATAAGCTCTAAAATAAGTTTTGATAAAACACATGTATATTTTTAAAAATCAAACCGGTATTTTCTAAAACATACTCTCTTTTATGAAAACACATAAAAATCTTGTGTGCGAGTGTACATGAACTTGACCAATCCACCAACTAATCTATCCTTTACATTTTATCTAAAAATAAATTCTTGACACTTACAAAGCCTGACACAAGTCTTCTGAAAATCTTCTCTTGAAAATCTTCTTCTTCTTCTTCTTGACTTGGTCGAATCTTGATCTAATTAGCTAGACTCCTCTTAAGTACTTGATGCGATCTTGATGCGCGAGCTCTTAAATTAACACGTGCTAGCTCCAAAACTTGACTTCAAATCTTTTGTTGAAGCTAAGCACCAACTAAGATCTTGATCAAATATCTGAGACTAATTAAACACATGATCATTAGTACTATAACTACGTGAGTTAATCATCATCAAAACTAGAGCGGTGGTGGTGGTAGTTGGTGGTGGTGGTGGTTATGGTGGTTGTGGTGGTTGTTGGAGGTGGTGGGGAGTTAGAGGAGGAGGAGGAGGTGATGGTTGAGGGGTTGAAAGTGGAGGACGAGGTGATTTGGTGGGAAATTTTGGGGAAGAAGGTGAAGTGGTGGTGGTGGGTTTGGATGAATTAGGAGGAGGAGTGGTGTTTTGGGGTTGTTGAAAGTGGAGAAGGAAGTGGGGAGGTGGGGGTGGCGTGGCTCCGGCCTAGGGCAGCGGCGGTGGCGCTCAGGTGGTGGAGGTGGCCGATGGTGAAGGTGGAGTTGAGTTTGTTTTGAAGGAGATGGAGTTTGAAATTTGACATAGAAATAAAAAGGAGAAGGAAGGAAGAGGAGTTTTTAAATGGAGAAGGAGGAGGAAGGATATGATGAATGGGGAGGGAGGAGGGGCAGCAGCAGCAGCCCATCATGGCCTGGCTGCTGCTGCAGGCGGCTGCGGCTGTGGCAGGGGAGCAGGGCATGGAGGTGGAGTGTGGGGAAGAAAAGAAAAGAAGAAAAGAAAAATAAAGGAAAAGGAAGAAATAAGTAAAAAAAGAAAGGAAATAATAAAAAATTTATTATTAAATAATTAATTTATTAGAATATCTTAGGAGTATAAAGTAGGGGAGTAGAGAAATAAAAAGTAAGAAAGAAAATGTCGGTAGATAATATTATTATTTAAATAAGGCAAAAATTGACTATTTCAGAAACGTTCCAAAAAATTTTAAAAATAGTAAATATTATTTTAAGATGCTTGGTGAAATTAGATTTGAGAAATTCAATTTATTTTTCAAATTAGAAATTCTAGAATCTTCCGGCGATATCGGCCGACGCCAGAATCGGTCAAATTTTGATAAATTTAGAAAAATCTCAAAAATGTATTTAGGTAGAAAATAAAATTCTAAAAAGTAACATGTAAGTCATTTTTGAAAATTCAATCCCTTCTGAAAACTAAAAAATCCGGGAATCAGTCAGCGATGTTGACCGACACCGGTTTTGGAGATTTTGTAAAATAATTCTGAAAAATTCTAAAAAATCATAAAAATATAAAATATTAGAAAACAGTATTTGAAAACTGAAATCGGTCTAATCGTGCTACCGAAAAGGTCAAATCGGGTGGTATACCGGTATCGGGTTTCGTGGTCCGGGTCAAGGCTTACTCTAAGACTGAGAATCCAGATCCGATACCAAAAATATGAGAAATCACAACTTAAAAATAAATACTGGAAGAAAATTAGAACAATATGGTCAAAAAAATCAGGACACAAATCTGGGTACGTATCCTGGAAACGGGGTGCTGCAGATGCATTGAAGGACTTACGGAAGAAGAACAAGAAGGCCTTAGTTTTCATCTACTAAGGTGTGAATGAATCCACATTTGAGAAGAAAGCAAATGCAACTACATCCAAGTAAGCGTTAGGAGATACTTCAAAATTCCTATAAAGGAGCAAAGAGGGTAAAGAAGGTTCGACTCCAAAAACTTTGAAAGGAGTTTGTAATCATGGAGATGAAGAACAAAGAGTCAATTTTTCAGACTATTTCATAAGAGTTCAGTCTGTTGTGAATCAATTGCAACGAAATGGCGAAACCATTGACAATGTTCGAATGAATGAGAAATACTTCGATCGCTTAATCCAAAGTATGATTATATTGTTGTTGATATTGAAGAAGCTAAGGATCTGAAGGCCATGACCATTGACAAGTTTATGGGTTCTCTTCTAATCCATGAACAGAGAATCAATAGAAGGCAAGAGCCGGTGAAGTAAGTTATGCAATCAAAGCTCAAAATTGAAAGAAGAGCAAGGAAAGTCAAATAAAAGCATAGATGATCGAAACCGAATCAATTATCGAGGCCAGGGAAGCTTTCAAGGTCGTGGGGCATCTCGAGGACGAGGACAAGGTGGAAAAAGTAGATTCACCACAAAAACTATGAAGAAACAGAGCAAAAACAAAAGTTTACAAGAAGTCGCAGAAAAGGAAACTTTTTGAGATGTGAAAAATCTCATATTCAATATAATAATTGCAAGAGGTATGGTCATTATACTTAAAAATACTAGAATCATGCTCCTAACCGTATTGAAAGAGTAAGCAATTACATAGAAGAAGAACATGTTGTTCATGTAGTATCTTGATATAGGTGCTAGCAATCATATGTGTGGAAAGAAAAACATATTCGTGGAGCTTGATAAATCAACAAATGGCCAAATTTCATTTGGTGATTCCTCAAAGATCCTAGTAAAAGAAAAAGGCAATGTTCTAATTTGGCAAAAGATGAGAGTCAACAGCTTATTTCTAATGTCTATTATGCTCTGGACATGAAGAACAATCTCCTCAGCTTAGGACAACTACTGAAGAAGGGATATATCATCTATATGAAAGATCATTACCTTTGTATCGGAGATCAAAAGAAGAGGCTAATTGCAAAAGTTTAGATGACGAAGAATCAGATGTTCCTTTTACATATTCAAGTTGACAATGCGATGTGTTTGAATGCAAATATCAAAGATCCATCCTGGTTATGGAATATGAGGTATGAACATTTAAATTTTAGAGATCTCAAGTTTTTATCTAAGCAACAGTTGGTGAAATGACTGCCTTTCATTGATCACCCAGAGCAATCATGCAAAGAGTGTCCACTTGAAAAACATCATCGAATCAGCTTTCCAAAAGAATCAACATTTAGAGCATTCAAGCCTCTACAACTTGTTCATACAGACGTTTGTAGCCCGATCTCTCCAAATTTTCTTAGAGAAAACAAGTACTTATTAACATTTATTGATGATTTTTCAAGAAAACTTGGGTCTATTTTTTGAAAAACAAATATGAAGTGTGTAAAATATTTAAAAATTTCAAGACCTCTATAGAAAAGAAAAGTGGATATTTTCTGAAATCCATCAAGTCTGATAGAGGAGGAGAATCACATCAAAGGAATTTGAAGTTTTCTTTGAAGAATAAGGGGTTCGACACTCTCTAACAACACCATACTTGTCCCAGCAAAATGGAGTTGCTGAGAGAAAGAATCGAACAATCCTAAACATGGAGAGAAGCATGATGAAGCAGAAACAAATGCCCAAAGCTTTCTAGGCTGAAGCTGTAGACTATACCATCTATATTCTGACTTGAAGTCTAACCAGAAGCCTATGGAATATGATGCCGCAAGAAGCATGGAGTGGAGGAAGCCTGAAGTTGGACACTTAAGAGTGCTTGGAAGCATCACACATGCACATGTACCAAAACAAAGAAGAACCAAGTTTGATGATCGTAGTGCCAAATTTATTATTATTAGCTTCGATTCAAGGATCAAGGGCTACAATTTGTACGATACATGTAGCGAAAAAGTCACAGTAAGTAGAAATGTGGAGTTTTATGAAGAAAGAACATGAGAGTGAAAATCACAAGAAGAATAGAATAGTCCAGACATGTTTTTTGAAAAAGAAGTCCAAGCATCAAAGGAGTTGGAAGCACATAATTCATCACCTCCATCATCTTTAAATATTGGTGGTTCTCCGGCATCATCATCACCACCACCAAATTCTTCTCCAAGGGCCTAAAAGACAAGAACACTCTTCAAGCTGTACGAGATAACGGAGAATGAAAACAATCTTGCACTCTTTTGTCTATTTTTTTATTATGAGCCTGTAGCCTTTGAAGAAGCCGTCTAAGATAGAAGATGGAAAGAAGTCATGGATGAAGAAATCAAGACTATCGAGAAGAATAGCCAATACCGAAAGGCAAGGAAGAAATTGGAGTCAATTGGGCATACAAATCAAAGAAGAATGTGAAGGGAGATATTTAACGCTACAAAACTCGGTTGATTGTCAAAGGTTACAATCAGAAAGCAGGGATCGATTATAATGAGGTTGTCGTTCGAATTGAAACTATCAGATTAGTCATTTCTATTGCTGTTCAAAATAATTGGAAAATCTTTCAAATGGATAAAAAATCTGCATTTCTAAATGAGTATTTTGAAGAAGAAGTATATGTCGAACAACCTACAAGTTATGTAAGAAAGGACCAAGAGTACAAAGTACTGAAGTTCAAAAAAGCATTATACGGTTTGAAATAGGCACCAAGAGCTAGGAACAACAAGATTGAAGAACATTTTTAAGCTAATGGTTCATCAAATGCCCATATGAACATGCCATGTACACAAAGAAGGAAAAGAATAGTGATTTCTTACTAATTTGTTTGTATGTTAATGAACTTTTATTTACAGGGAACAATGCTAGAATGATCCCAGAGTTTAAAGACTTTATGATTCGAGAGTTTGAGATGACTGACATAGGGTTTATGACCTATATTTGGGTACTGAAGTGAAGCAAGAGGACAACGAAATTTTTATCTCTCAAGAAGCTTACGTAAAGTCCATTTTAAGAAATTCAACATGGAGGAGAATAATGCAGTAAATACATCAGTTGATTGTGGAATCAAATTATCAAAATATGATGAAGCAAGCAATGTTGATGCCACTTATTCAAAAGCTAGGTGGGAAGTCTTCGCTATTTGACTTGCACAAGGCTAGATATTCTCTTTGGAGTTGGATTGGTTAGTCATTATATGAAGAAGCCAAATCTACTCGTTTAATGGCTGCAAAAAGGATCCTGCACCACATCAAAGGAACAATCAGTTATGGAGTCTACACAAGGTGTGATGACTTTCAACTCATTAGTTATACTGACAGTGACTGCGCGGGAGATGTTGATGAACGAAAGAGCACTACGGGTTATATTTTCTTCCTGTATAATACGATATTTTCTTGGTCATCAAAAAGCAAGTTATTGTTACTCTTTCTACTTGTAAAGTAGAATATGTTGCTGCATCATCTGGAGTTTGTCATACAATTTGATTATGAAATTTACTTAATGGTCTTCAATTTAACTAAGAACAGCCAACGAAGATTTACATTGACAACAAATCAGGCATTGCACTTGCAAAGAATCTCGTTCTTCATGAAAAGAGTCACATTGACACTCTTTATCATTTTATCTTGGAGACCATAAAAGAGAATAAGATAGAACTAATTTCTGTCAAGACCCAAGATCAACTTGCTGATATTTTCACAAAGCCACTGAAGTATGAAGTATTCTCTGTGAGTCAACTTGGAATGGTTACATCAGGTTTAAGAGGAAAAATTGAGAATTAAACCTGATATGATAAGAAATAAAAAGTTGTGTCTCTTCGAAGAGTTATGTCTCTTTGAAATGAAGAGTTTTGTTCTTTAGAAGAGTTGTCTATTTGAAATGAAGGGTTGTATCCCTTAAGAAGAAATGTGTTTTTTGACTTTAAAAGTTGTGTTTTAATAGTCATTTAGATCTCTATATAAGATGTTGTTTGGTAAGAATGTATGTTTTTTAATTATCATACTCAAGAATATCAACAAGTGATTCGAGCAGAAGATTCTGAAAGATCTGAATTGTCTAAATTTATCGTGGTTTCTACTTTGATTTTTTTATTTTGTTTTTATCTATTTGCTATTGTTGTATTAGCATTGAACTACTTCATTGACCCATTTGTAACCGATACTGATGATGATTTTGATTCATATTATTGCAAGACTAGTTTTCAGCCGTTAACTTTTGAATTAATAAAATTTTGCCTCCAGGTTTCTGTGCGTCCAAAAAAGATGTTAAAAAATAAATAAAACATATGATCACCTCTTTTCAATATGTACATTACCTACATTTTCAGAATATATGTGCAAACTGCAATGTAGCCTTTACAACAGCTCACAAGGTTTCCAATGCTCGAAATCAATCACAAGCATTCTCACTCTCCTCCACAGGAAAATACAAGGAAAAGGAAAAAGACCAACTTCAAAAATAAGCATCAAACTATACCTTGATTGCTGGTGTTTGGAGTTGTGGATCTGCTCAGCCATTTGTTCATGACTGAATCAGGCGAGAACGGTCCTGAGTGCTTCAGCAACCTGGACTCCTCCCTCACCTTCACCTGATCACACTGCTCGCCATTGCAAGAAACACCTTGCTGTATCTCCTTCAATTCCTCCAGTACCTCCTTTATAGATGGCCTCATCTCCCTGTCCATCTGCAAGCACCTAAACGCCAGCTCGGCCGTTTGGGTGATGATTCTGTTGACCTCTCGATCTGAACTGAACCCGAGAGCTGGGTCAACCAGCTGCTCCAGCTCATCACACTGAATCTTATTGATCGAGGCCATGGCCAAACTAATCTCATTTGGCTTGCGATCGATGTCAACTGCGGGCCTAGACGATATCAGCTCCATTAAGACCACCCCAAAACTGTAAACGTCGCTCTTGTCAGTGAGCTGGTAGAACCGGTGGTACTCTGGGTCGAGGTAACCTGGGTTCCCTGCGGTGCGGTGGATACGTGGGTGGCGTTGGCAGGGAAAAGGCGGAGAGGCCAAAGTCGGCGACTTTTACACTGAAATTGTTGTCCACGAGTATGTTGTGGGTCTTCACGTCTCGGTGGATGATGTCAATGGAGTGTAGGTAGGAGAGGGCTGCTGCAGTGTCAATGGCCATGGAGAGGCGAAGGGACAGGGGAGGGATTTTGAGCGCAGGGGGTCGTGGAGGTGGTCGGCTAGAGTGCCATTGGAGATGTACTCGTAGACGAGGAGGAGGTGTGGAGAATTCGGCGAGGTGGAGCCATAGAGAGTGACAAGGTTTGGATGACGGAGGCGGGAGAGGATCTCAACCTCATTCATGAATTGCTCGACACGCTTGTAGCTGGTCTCATACAGACGCTTCACAGCAACAACGCGTCCATCTTGAAGAAGACCTAAAATCAGAGTCCATATTAGACGGCAACATTTATATGTTTTGATGCAAGAAGTTTGTGATGACTGGCAATCTGACCTTTGTAGACAGTGCCATAGCCACCATCGCCGAGTTCTTTGGATGCATCAAAGCCGTTGGTGGCATCCTTGAGCTCTTGATAAGAGAAGAGGTGGGTCTGGCAGTGAAAGCTGATTGATTCCAGGTTTTTGTTGGAGAATGACTTGGAAGAGAGATCTTGGACGAGGAGGACGGAGGAAGAATGCTTCTTTAACTTGCGCTTGTAGCAGAAGAAGCAAAGGGCACATGCCAAGATGAAGCCTCCAAGTCCACAAACTATACCTGATGGCAGCAAAAACGCCGAAAACAAAATATTTCATAATTGATCAACTAATGTGACTTGATTTATAAACAGGTATTGACATCAATTTTGAGAATGGGGACTTCTTATGTGCATTGCATTTCTTCAAACACCATTTCATGCCATTACTGAAAGCAACTCACAGCATAACATATTGCCATGCAATGGAACTATAGGTTATATTATGCTGGTTAGTTGAAAAAATATGCATATTGAAAAGCTTGAGACAATCAAATTATGAAAAATATCAAGGATTTGAGAAGGTTTTCTTACCTATTATAGTCTTTCTGCTGCTGGAACGACCACCACCTGCAGCATCAATCACATTAAGAGGAGATCAGAACATGCACAATTCGACTATCAGACTAACAACATAAATGAACTATTTACTTCGGCATTGGTTACTGCAGTTGCCGGCTACAATCTGGCAACTGAAGCAATCTGGAAAGGGCGTCCATTTCCTCGAAAACCCAGCAGACAACAGCGAAACACTGCCATCATCTCCATCATCAAAAGAGAGCCTCCAATCAAACCAGATATCACTCGAAGTCAAGCAATAACTAGGAGAGTCATCAACACTCACACTCTCCAAATTATACGAGTAGTCGAGGCTATAATCCTCACAAGAACTAAGATTGTACAACTCCCTGAACACATCGTGACAGAAGTCGTATCCGTTTGGCTGACAGTTAAAGAATCCTTGACTGGAGCTCAAGTATTCAGTAACATTCGACACGTTGAAACGGGGAGGGGGAACGCGAAATCATAGAGGAAAACGCAGCCTGATCCGTGAAAATACGAGCTTAGCTTGAGGTCGTGGATGACAAGAGACTTGTCAGGGTACGAGATGTTCCACACAGGGTAGAGAATGTCTCGCCGTGCAACTGGATCACTGGCACGAGATCCATGCACTGAATCATATGAAGTCCTCTGCATTGAGGATTTGCAGTCGACATGAAGGGGTACTGGATTTCGAGCGTGAAATTCCCACACAAGAAATTGTAGGTGGAACATGAACTGACAAAGATCGGTAGAAAGAAACATAGCAGAAAGTAGTAGTGAGTCGACATGTGAAATTAGCTTCCAACTTTTTTTTTTCTTTTCTCTAAAGATTCATCGTTCTCTAGTTGTTTGGATCATATAAATTCAGTGTGAACATGACGCGTGGAATAAGCTTCAAATATTCCTTGCTGGCCACGGCACGCTAGCAAGAGGAAACGAACAAGACCCATGATGCATTATTGAATGAGGAGCCAATCAGTGAACTGGTCGTCACGGAAAAATTCTAACTAATTGATTAAAAAAAAAAAATCAATAGGAGTGTTGAATCTTATACAGAATCAACAGGTTTAATGGATAAAGATTATGTGTGAACAGATTGTTTCTTTCAGTCAAGGACATCTCAATTGTCCACAAGGACTTATTTTAAGGCATCGCTTTCACTGATGAAAGCGTGACCCAACAAATAATGGGACATAGAAATCTCTGTTCACATACCCAAGAAAAATGGAAAATTAATGCAGATTATAATCATGGGATTAGGACAGAATGAGGAGCTAGCTGCTTAAGTTATCCACCCACTTGTGTTAGTGATTTAAGGTCTCTGTCTCTTGTCTCAAGTTCATCAAATTTGATCTAAATCTTTCATATTTTCAAATTTGCTCTCCAAATTTTTATAATATCATAATTACTTTCCAAATTCTTTCATATTTTTAAAATTACATTCACTAACCAAAATTACTCCACTACCTCAGACTCCCTCTCCTCTCGGAGCCCTAGAATTATTTCTTAGTGTTGTGAGTTGTTTTCTCGAGATGGCAGCATAGTCCCACACCCGGAGCCCTAGAGTGTTTCTCTGCAACGCAAGGGCTGGCATTGTCGTAGGTGCGTTCTTTTGGAGCTCTTGATGATCGAAATGAGATTTGATTTTGGATAGTTTAGGAACACCACCCCCCTCCCCCCTCCCCCCCCCCCCCCCCCCCCCCCCCGAATTTGGGTTAACTTGGTAGGTGTGCTCGTGGCAACATTCGTATGTCCTTTAGATGTGATCAAGACTGCAAGGGGGTGTTTGGTGGGAGAAAAATTCGCGTAAAATTTCCTTAAATCAATTGAAAATTACAACGGACTTATACTCTGATTACAAGAGAGGGAAGATATTGAATCCTGAATCATCCCTTTGTTTAATGCTGGGTTTTTCAGGTGACGGTGGAAAGTGAGTCTTGTTTTCTGTTGACCAGGTGAACGTCAGGAACTTTTGAGAATTTTCTCTTCGGTTGGTGGACGGAGTAACACAGCTCTGTCGACCAGAAATCTCAAAGAGATTATAAGCAAAAATTAACTTGTACGCAGCAAGTTACTTGAAGAGTTGAACTCTCTTTCCTTCTCTGTGGAAGCTCTTAAGTCAAGTTCTTCTCCCCGAATTCTCTAATCTAATTGACCGATTGACTAACCGAACCCTTCTCTATAGCAAGAGGGGTTATTTATAGAGGTTTTAGGGGCGAACGTGCCCTCTAAAAATGCTCCATAATAGGGGTTAACTTCCCCGTTATGTGGGCAGTGATTGACCCCATAACAAGGGCAGTTATAACTGAGACGCGAGCTTCGACCCTCGCGCCTTGGTGCCGCAATGCTGCTGAGACGCGGGTTTCGGCCCTCGCGCCTTGGTGCTGCAGTGCTTGTTGAGACGCGGGTTTCGGCCCTCGCGCCTTGGTGCTGCAGTGCTGCTGAGACGCGGGTTTCGGCCCTCGCGCCTTGGTGCTGCAATGCTGCTGAGACGCGTTCGCGCCTTGGTGCTGCAGTGCTGCTGAGACGCGGGTTTCGACCCTCGCGCCTTGGCGCTACTTTGATGGCTATGATTAGCCCTGCGTCTGGAGTTTGGGACTCTGCTTTTGAGGACTTGTCTTCAATAATTTTTAGACAGCCTACAGGGGGCGCCAGCGGGGGAGACAGAGGAGGGCTTGAGGCAGAAAAGGAGATGGGTTGGCTACAGACGAGGAGAAATCGACCCAAAAAAAAACAATAGTAAATGATAATGACTAGTGAACAAACGATGTCCCTTTCCGAAGACGTGTTTGGTTGCATGTAAAGAGGCTGAAAAATTGATATTTTGAGGGCCCCACCATATTTTCTAGCCTAAATGTGTTTGTTTGGCCAGTAATATGAGATTAGGAAAGCACACACCATGTCTGCTTTATGTCCTGATCCTTTTCCTCTCGTGAGCGCAGTGAAAGTACTATAAAGACTGACACACTGAATAAAAAAATATTAAAAGAGCGTTGATATTTTGTTCTCATTACTCACCTATCTCCACTATCTCTCCAGCGGTCTTGATCTCTCCCCCTACCAACCTACCTCTCTCCATAGCCATTAATCTCTCCCACGACCCCCCCTCCATTAGCGATCTCTCCCCTACCTCTCTCTATCTCCATGGGCACTGATCTCTCCCCCAACCCCTCTCTCTACAACGACACTGATCTCTCCCCTAAGCTCTCTCTCCATGGCCCCCATCTCATCGCCATGAAAATTTAGCGGGTTTCTCTGATTTGTCTAATTTTTGAAGATCTAAGTTCTTTATCTCCTCTGCTCTTCTCGGTTCCATATCTGAATCTCTCAGTTTGCTACTATCGAAGTCGGTTGGTGTTTTACTTGAGGACCCGAAGAACCATCACGTTATGGGAGTTGTTAATTTTCTCTGCTGAAACTTGGGTTGTTCACAATTTTTCGCTTCTTAATTTTGGCTAATTTTCAGGTATGCTTTCAATTTTGTGCATTTACGACTAAAAATTCAAGGGCATTTTCTTGATAAGGATATGTTAGTTAATTACACATCTTTGTTTGATGATTAATTTTGGATTAGTGGGTTGATATGAAGATGGCTTTAATTTCTTAGGGTACATGCCAAGAACACAAACTCTAATTACAAACATACACAAACATACACAAAAAGAGAGATCAAGATTTACGAAGTTCGGCAAGATGCCTACATCCCCAGGGCAGAAGAAAGAGATCTATTGATGATTTACATAAGATACAAGAGGATTACAATTGGTTCTCTCAAGAACTCTCACCAGAAATCATTAATCCTAACAATGGGTTCACATCCTCTATTTATAGGGAGGAGAAGAAAACCCCCAAAACAGCTCCAGGTTGGATCCAGAATTTGTTCTGACAGACTGTCGATAGACCGACCCAAGTGTGCGGTCGACCGCTCGATCGACCGTATAAAGTTCTCTAGCATTACAGGACTTACTGGAAATATCAGTCAACCGCTCAGTCGATCGACCCAACTGGGTTCCTGTTTCTTGTGTAACATCGGTCGACCGGCCGATTGACTAACCCAAGCCTTGTGCATGTTCGTCGACCGCCGGTCGATCGAAGTCCTATCATAGAGTTAAAAAGCTTTATCTCTTGTTTTAGCCCTTTCTCTACATTCTCTATCTCGGTGAAGATTTTTCAAATCTACCGAACTCCAATGAACACCTGGCGAAATCGACACACGATCTCGGCGAAATCGACACACGATCTCGACTTGAGCATTCCGGATGAAATTGACACGCGATCTCAATAAAATTGACACACGATCTCGACTTGACCGAACGGACCAACCGGTTCCGAAAAATGAATCACCAGCACAATTACAATTGATTTCAAATGATCACATTGGATCCAAATGATTGATTCAATTCATAATTAAGTTTGTCATCGCCACTAATAACTCTCTCCAAACTCACAAACGATCTCAACGGATCCAAATGATTGAATTAATGCAAATTGAGTTTGTCGTCCTCTCAGGCAACTCTCTCTAAACTCCAGTATCAATTGTAAAGATCCCAAATTTTAACTCAGCTATCCAAACGGAATGCATCATACATGCCTTCTCAATACTCCACCGAAGAGAAACAACACCATATGAATCAACCAACGAACGTGTCTTCAACTCCGTAAGTGAATGGAATACCATTCTAAATGATCTCAAGAAGAACCCAACATGAGCCAACACTGACTCTCCAACTGACTGACACTCTAGTCCAAATGTCTTCAAGGTGGTCCAACCAAATCTGAGTAAAGCATGCCATATATCAATATCGGCTCAACAAACTGGATGCATGCCTCCCTTATGCAAGCTCACCTATCTTCTCACCGAAAGATCAAATTCATCGAGATCACAACACTTCACCTCTACGTGAAGTCTAACTCTTCACCTTTATGTGAAGTCCAAATCAACTTTCACTACCAATTCTCGAGAACACAAATACACCATAGCTTCTTACGGGCTGCATTACCAAATGGATGCACCATCATGGCTGCCTACGTACCCTCTGCCTAAGGGATCAAGTCTCTCGTAGTTCATTCTAATGAGCTTCACTGAGCTCAACCAACTTTCTTCTTTGCAGCAATGAACCGAACTGGCTGAGTCATATGAACCTCATCAACATGAGATACATTCTTCTTTACAATCCATCTTCAGAGATTCCTTTTGGTTCCTCTAGCCGTATCTGAACCATCTTTTTCAACATGCTCAGTATCCATATTGGCTACTCGATCTCCACCCGGTGTCACGACCGATGGAATCTCAGACGATACTGAATCAACTAGACAATGTGAAGTAGCACCAACCTCCATCCGCTGCGATACTACTTTGGTCTTCCTCATCTCCACCTGCTGGTAGACGGTAGGTTTCACCATTGAAGCCTCATCTAATGTGACATGTCTGCTCGAGACAAACTCTTTGTTTCTTGGATCCTATAACTTGTGACCTTATAAGTCTTCCTTGTATCCCAAAAATACCAATTTATTCACCTTAGAGTCCAACATGTCTTTCTTGACATCAGCATAGGCCAAAAAACCAAATACTCTAAGTGAACTATGGTCACGAGCAGCTCCACCCGACCAAACCTCCAAAGGAGTCTTACCTCCTATCGCATTCCTCGATAGCATGTTCAAGAGATGACTCGTACACAATCATCTCAGCCCAAAACAATTTATCCAACGATGCATTAAACTATAAATACCGAACCTTCTCCAGCAAGGCACAGTTCATCTCTTTTGCTACACCATCTTTCCCATTTGAATATTGGGTAACATACTATTGTTCTGGCCAAATTGCAGGAAAGAATCCTTGTATTCCTCAACATGATCATACCGGAGCACCTTGATTTTCCTACCTCTCTGATTTTCCATCAGCTCCTTCCACTTCACTAACAACTCTAGGGCTTTAACTCTTTGTCTTATCGGGTATACCCAACAACGCCTCGAATAATCATCTACAACTGAGACAAAGTACCGATGGCCTCCAAGTGATGTAGTCTTGGTAGGATCCCAAACATCCACATGAATCAACTCAAGAAGACCATGCAAAAGGTGAGTATCGGTGCCGAATTTCACCTTCTTCTTGTCCAGAACACAATTGTCATGTGCTTCCAAACTGCAAGTCGATGCATCTCCCAATGCTTGATCTGACTTCAAGCCAACTTGTCCATGCCCACTATGCCATGATTTGATGGAATCGCCATCCAACCGTCCTGAAGACGCCAATCTAGTAACTGCACTACCCATCAAGTAGTACACGTTGTTGCATCTAATGCCCTTCAGAACAACTAACGAGCCACTAAACATCTTGAGAATGCCTTATCCAAGAGTTCCTCTGAGGCCCTCCGCTTTCAAAGCTCCAACAGAGATTATATTCTTTATCATATTAGGAATATATCTCACCTCCTTCAACTCTCTCAATGTCACATCATACATCCTGATACAACTATACTCTTCCCAACTAAACGGCATGTGTAACCATCTCCCATGGACATCAAACCGCCATCCAGGTTCTCAAAGCTAACAAACAACTCCCTTCTGGGACAAATGTAGTAGATAACGCATCTGAAGGACAACCTGATGGTATAATAGAAAGTGAAAAGTAAGAAAAGTTAAAATCATTACCATCTGACCTCATGACATTTGCCTCTAATCGTGACTCCTTCGACTTATTGAGCTTTGGACAATCACTTTTGATCATTCTCCAATTTGCGATTACCAGCCATGGGCTTCCAATTGGATTTCTGCTGATTTTTTCTTCTTCGGTTTGGACTACTTTCTTTCGCGGTCAATACTTCTGCCGATGTGTCACTGGTAGAACACTTCTTGTCCTCTCTCCTCAATTCAAGATTCACAAGAGCAACGGTCACCTCAGTGTAGCTAAGGGATGTCCTTCCATTGATCAAGTTAAGCACAAAGGTCTCATATCCTTCATCAAGGAGAGAACTCAACAATATCAATGTTTTGTCTTTAACCTCAATCACTACATCCAAATTTGTCAAATCCACTAGAAGTTTCGTGTAGTTGTTGATGTGATCACTAATAGTGATTCCACCCTTCAACTAGAAATGGTAAAGTCTCCTTTTAAAATACAAGCGGTTCTCAACGTTCTTCGTTAAGTACTTGCTCGCTAGAATCTCCCAATCGACTTCGCAGAAGTCTTATGCATCACATCATACTTTAGATCATGTGTTAAGCAAGACCTAATGACGCCACACGCCGTCTTATTCATCTTGTTCCAAACCTTCTAATCTACTTCTGCCGGTTCTCTTGAAGCTCAAGAGTATCTTTCAAATTCTGCACATTAAGTGTATCCATTATCTCCCATCTCCGCAATCCAAAATTATTAGTGCCATCAAATTTCACAATATCTATCTTCACGTGATGAATATTCTGAATGTTCTTTACTACAAAAGAATCACTCCCATTGGATGTTTCTCCGGCCATTTCTCCAAATCCCATAACCAAACAAACGAAAACTACTGTAGAATAAAAATGCAAATGACAAAGATTAGATTTTTACCTTGAGTTGAAACCCTTAGAAGAGTTTCCAATTAATCTCTTTACCAAAACTTGAGATGCGATCTAATACGGTAAAAATCTGATTTTTATCTAACCGAAGCTTCCAATCTTTAAGATTCAAATTTTAAACCAAAGATCCATTGCACCAAACAATTATAGACCAGATCCAATCCGAAACAAAATCGATTTTTATGCAATAAAAAACTGATTTTTATCCAACAAAAGCTTCAGATCCCAAAATTCAAGCTTCCTATCAACAATCCGATCTACCAAACTTAGCCCAAGCGTTGCCTAGGGCTCTGATACCACTTGTTGGGACTAGAACATGCCAAGAAAACAAATCCTAAATCACAAACACACGCATAAAGTGAGGGAGACCAAGATTTATGAGATTCGACAAGATGCCACGTCCCCAGGGTAGAAGAGAGAGATTTATTAATGATTTACATAAGATACAAGAAAATTACAATTAGTTCTCTCAAGAATTCTCACCAGAAATCATTAACCCTAACAATGGGTTCACATCCTCTATTCATAGGGAAGAGAAGAAAACCCCCAAAACAGCTTCAGGTCGGGTCCAAAATTCGTTCTAACCCGACTGTCGGTCGTCCACTCGGTCGACTGGCCCAAGTGTGCAGTCGATTGCTCGGTCGACCGTTGGAAATATCGATCGGTCGCCTCGTCGACTAACCCAACCAGGTTCCTATGCCTCATGCAACATCGGTCAACCAATCGGTCGATTGACCCAAGCCTTGTGCATGTGGTGGCTCATTGTTGTTGGTTAGGATTTTGTGTCGTTTGTGTCTTTTTTGTGGCTATTGTGCCTTTTTTATGTTGAGTCTTGCCTGAACTAGCTGTTGACATGAGCAATTTGAAATTTGAGCCATCGACTAACCGTTGTCCATCTGCTTCGCTCTCAAATTGTACTACCATGGGTTTTTTTTTTTTTTTTTTCTGAATGTAACCTTACCTGATCACTAGGAAGGTGATTGGATCTCATTAATATATGATAAAGGTGGGCCAATGGGAGTTTTTCAAAGTCTCTCTCTTCTCTATTTCCATGTGCTACCAAACATGAAATGAGCTGAATTTGGGGATTATTGGGTTGAAGGCCCCACAAACATGTAATGTTGGATTCTTTTGGAAAGATCAACATTGTTAGTTTTACAAAATCGGTTTTCACAACCAAACAGGTCCTAAAAATAGATGACAGAAGAAACTGTGAAGTGACTGCTGCTGCTTCTTTTTTTTTCTCCCTCCTATTTCTCTCTTTGCCAATAAGAGGCCAAAGCACAGTGGATCACAAGTTTGCTTAACATAACCTGATGATCTCTTCTTCTTTAATTTATACTTTGGTTCTGTACAGATTCTACAATAAAGAACAAGAAGATATAAGAAAAACCAGCACAGAGGTTTGATCCTTGAGACCACAGAAGAATATAGTCAGCTAGTGAACCTTGAGTCCCAAGTATATTCGGCCATGGCAAAATTTTGAGCCAAAAGCTCCTGTGAAGAGCAAACCTTGCCAGATTCAGCAGTTGATCAACAAATCCAACTTCTTGCTAGATTTTATCTCAAGATTCCTAGCTCAGTTTATCCAGGCAATTTTTATGTTGGGCCCGGTTATTTGTTGCAAAGATTTGCAAGAGATCACCAAAATTTTGTAAGATTTTGCAGCTGGACAGAGCCCAATAAATTTTCAGCATCGGCTCTAGTTTCTTACAACAACAAACAGCTATTGTCTTTTGTTGCAAAGAGATGATGATAGTGTTAGATGCAGGAATCGATCTAACAACTAATCAATATCGCCGATCTAATTGGTCAGGTCGGTGAATATCAGGTGGGAGGTTTTTCGTTCAGTAGAACGTTACTTAATTACAGAACCACCGTTCAATTACCTTCCTTGGTTAAACACCAATTAGACTAGTATTAGTTAGCCTCAATAGACAGTAATATTTATGAGCATAAATATTTCAATATAACCCCTTATAAAGTATGTTAGTTCACTTATAGTAATTGGAGTGAGGTACGCATGTCGCGAATCTCCTTAAGACAAACGTCCCGTGCTTTGGTGCTAACGGGTTACTGGACGCTGGTCTCCTAAGGTACAACACTCCTTCACGGTATTTGGATAGCACTACCAAATCGCCGTATGATCGAACCGTAATTAATCAGTACCTTCACAGGATTTCAATGCAACAGGACGAAGACAAATTTCAGGGAGAATATTTAATTTAACTTTGCAGGATTAATCCACTGTAGAGAAAAGAGGGAGAGAAGAATTAATGTCTTACTTAAGAGGATAGAGATTCAGACAACAATTCTATTTAAGAATCTATTGAATTTTCTAATCTTTCTTTTAGAACGAATTTTTTCTTCAGATTTTTCTTTCAAATCTGAATTTTTCAGACACTGATTCTTTTTTCAGTTTTGTTAGAGGAAGAGGAGAGATTGTTTGCTTTCGCTGTGTGTTTTAATCCACGGAGAGGAGCGCTATAAAATAGCGCTCCTGTGAACCCGTTGGAGGGCAGAACCGTCTAGGGACAGCTGCAACAGTTCATCTCTGAACTGTTGCAACTGTTCCAGACAGGAACTGCTGCAGCGGTTCCTTCCAACCGTTGCAGCGCAGTGCGAGGGTAGCGGAGCGGATCGAGACTCGATTGTAGCACCAAACCCGAGTAGCCCGGTTCAAAAAGAACTGGGCCGAGTTGGATCCGAGCCTGCACCCGGCCCGGTGCCCTGTGCCCCGGCCCCAGCGTTGGGCCAGCGGTCGGCGGTAGCGGCGCACGCGTGTGGGCATGGTTTCCCCTCAATCGCGCGCGAAAACTCCAAGTACCCAAAGGGCACGCCCTTTGTTCTCATTTTTCTTTATTTATATACTTCATTTGTCCATCTCATATCTAATGTGGGACTAAATGCTTTTAGCTATCTTTAGTCCCCTTTAGCTTTTAAATTAGGCAAAATTTCATTCTAAAATGGAATTAAACATATAAATAAACCACATTCATCTCCAATGGAAAGAGTACACACTCCAACCATTATCCGGTTGATTCTATCAACGGATCATGCCTTAATTCAGCTAAAAAATTCATGTTTTAATTCTTCGTTTTTCCAATAGATAGCATGTTGATAACACCCCTCTTTAGCTCAGAGATGTTTTTAGTTCAGAGATTTTCCCTCAAGTTCAATTTCTTTAGCTAAACATTATGTTAGTGTTGAAATGTATCTTCATTTTTAAGTTGTAGTTTGTTTCTTTTATAGCAAAAAAAGGAAAGAAAGAATGAAAAGATATTGTCAACCAACATGTTAGCCTGTTGATAACACCCGTCATTTTCAGGAAGAGGTTCCGGGCTCAATCTAAGTTCCGGGTTCAATCTTCGCTAACAGATGCGGGATTTAACTTGGTTAATTAGTGATAGGCGCGTGTGTATAGATTAGAGAGTGACCTCCGTCCTCTTTCGTAAAAAAAAAAAGAAACAAAAAAGGAATATATATTGTTCTTGGTGAATGCCATGTACCTTCTTCACACTTGATTATCTTTTTCTTCTTCTTTTTTTTCTTTCGGAACATAGACTTGTTGGTATTTTGGGTGCTTCATATCCATCGGAGAAGACTACGTGATAAGATAAGGGAGATTTCAAAATATTCAGCAGCCAGAAACGTGTACAGACATGTACATGTTCAGTCTGTAGACAGCAGCAAATGGCTATAGACAGCTAAGCCAGAGCAGTCGACAGGTGGTCGACCGCAAGCTAACAGAAACTGAGGATTACTCAGTCTGTCGACAACTACATATGGTTGTCGATAACTGAGCACTGCCTATCAAAGGCTTTCGACAGGAGATCGACCGACAGCTGCGAAAATTTTCAAATTCTGAGTTGATTTCTGATTGGGATTTTGAAAGGGTTTCCAAATTCTTTCTTCCAGAGGAGGTTAATTGAATGGTTAGGATGGTTATGCTGACGATCTGAAAGGTCTAGATTTATTTTAGATGTTTATAAAACTTCTAGGGTTGTGAGCTTTAGAAAGTGAGCTTGAAAGAGAGATTTTCACCTTGTATTAAGAGTTTGAGAGATTCTAAAGAGAGATCCTTGTTAACTCTTGTATTACTTCTCAGATTAATAAGATTTTCTCCCCCTCTTCTCTCAAATCTTGTGTTTTTTGATTTGCGTTCTTCCTCTTATGGTAATCAAGATATATTGCTTGTTATGGTAAAACTCTCGGTGCTTCCGCAGTTACTTTTATTGTTTGGTGGTATCTATCACAACAATTTATGGTGGTATCTATCACAACAATATATAATGAACGAGAAAACAACTGCAGCTTTATGGTGTAAGCTAGAGAGTCTCTACATGCGAAGAGTTTATCCAACAAACTTTTCTTGAAGAAGCAGTTGTACAGTCTTCGGATGAAGGAAGGAACACCAGTTCTGCAGCATCTCAATGCGTTCAATCGGATCTTGATGATCTATTGGCACTGGGGTGAAACTAGAAGAGGAAGACAAATCTCTTATTTTGCTGCATTTTCTTCCTCCAAGTTATAATCACTTAGTGACCACCATCATGTACGAAAAAGAGACCTTAGAGTTGGAAGATATCAGGCAGATGCCCCAGAACAATGAGCTGATGAAGAAGAAAGATTTCATGGAAAAGATCTCAAGATTGGTAGTCAAGGACCAGAGAGGGAGATCACAAAGTAAATGACCCAAGAAGGGTACAAAACTTCTAGTGAGAACAATGATTGTTACTACTGCAAACATTCAGGGCACATGAAGAAAAACTGCTTCAAGTATAAGGAGATGCTAAAGAAGAAGGGTGGTGCAGGAGCTGATGGAGTTAGTACCAGTGGGAAACAATTAATTCAAGCCGGTATAGCGGAGGAAGCAGTTGAAGAACCATGTGATGTTATGTCCTTGAATCGGAGCAGAGGCAAAAGGAAGTTATCGGATGCTTGATTGCTTGACTCAGGGTGCACATAGCACATGTGCCTAAGGAAAGAGTGGTTCAGCACATATGAGGCTTTTGAAGGAGGCACAGCCCTGATGAGTAATGATGTTGCATGAAAGATAGTTAGAATAGGTAGTAACCACATGAAGATGTTTAACGGACGGATGTGAACACTCAAAGGCGCGAGACACGTTCCAGGTTTGAGGAAAAAACTCGTCGGGAGCCTTGGAAGCTCAGGGATGAAAGTTTACACGTACGGATGGAACTCTAAAGGTCACTAAGGGTTTCATGACGATCCTCAAAGCAAAGTGTATGACCAACTTGTACAAGGTGATCGGAAGCGTGGTAATTGGTGACGCTTCAGTAGCAACAGAGAAAGAGGACACTACAAGACTTTGGCATATGCGTCTTAGACACATGAGCGAGTGAGGTCTTCGAGTCCTACACAACAAAGGAGTTCTATCAGGTATTAAACACTGCAAACTCAACCTAAGTAAGTTTTACATTATAGGTAGACAGTCGAGAGTAGCCTTTGCTACCTTAGTGCATAAAACTAAGAGCTTGTTAGATCTTGTACACATGGATGTGTGGAGATCTTTGCCAGTTGCATCCATTGGGGTGCATGTTATTATGTTACTTTTATAGATGATTTCTCCCGAAAGGTATGAGTGTACTTCTTAAAGCAAAAATCAGAGGTTTTTTAGAAGTTCAAAGAGTGAAAAACTAAGGTGGAGATTCAGAAAGGGCGAAAGGGAAAGTTCTTGAGGTCACATAGTGAGGTGAGTGTACATCCTCAGAATTCAATGAATACTTAGCTAGTGAAGGTATTGAACACCAGCTAACTATTTCAGGGCAGCCAGAGTAAAAAGGAGTAGCAGAGCGCATGAATCAGAAACTTACAGAGCGTGCTCACAATATGAGATTACAGGCTGACATATCAGAAGATTATTGGGCAGAGACAGAGAGTCATGCGAGCTATCTAGTGAATACGTCACCATCTACAGCCGTTAATCTTCAGATCTCAGAAGAGATCTGGCAAAGGAAGTCAATGGAGTATTCAATCTTACGAAAATTTGGCTTCACGACATACAGTTTGGTTAATAATCAAAAGAGAAATAATTGGAGTCTAAGTCAAAGAGGTGTTATTTCATTAGTTTCACCAGGGGAATCAAGGCATTTAGGTTTTGAGATCCAGAGAAGAAGAATGCATTTGTTAGCAGAGATGTGATCTTTGAAGAACCAATGTTGCAAAAAAAGTCAAAGACAGAGGACAAGGCGCAAGGTGGAGCTTCAGATAGTTTTGCAGATTCTCAGATAAAGGAGCATGAGTTTTCAGATGACCCCAGCAAGCATGTCGAGTCAGATGAAGACTCTTCAGATTCAGATAGAGACAGGCAGGAAACTACTTAAGAGCAACAGGTGCAACCTAACCTGTTGAGGCAATCAAACAGAGTTTCAGTACCACCAATTAGATATTGCTGGAATGATGATCAAGTCTCTTTTTCATTAGTAATGGAAGCTAGAGATCCTAGTAGTTATAAGGAAACAATCGAGGTGGATAGTGACGAGTGGGCTATAGTCATGGAACAGGCGATGGAGTTTTTGGAGAAAAATCAAACATGAAATTTGGTGAATCTACCAAAGGGTTTTAAAGCGATAGGTTGTAGGTAGTGTTGGCCCAGAGGCCCTTCACTCTAGTTTTGATGATGATTAACTCATGTAGTTATAGTTTACTAATAATCTTGTGATATTTAATTTCAGATATTTAACCAAGATATTAGTAGGTGATTAGTTTCAATAAAGGTGTTTTGGAGCTTTCACATAGTGATTCAAGAGCTCGCGTGTCAAGATTGCATCTAGCACTCGGTTGGAGTCAAGCACGTTGGATCGGTTTTGGATCGAGACTTGGAGAAGAAGTTCTATATGAAGACCTCAGTTTGTCTAGTTTATGATTTAGATCTTGTGTTAAAGATTAGATATTGTTGATATGCTCAAGTTCACAATACACACACAAGTTTAAAGTTTCATGTTTTGGTTTTTCGGTTTAAACCGATCTTGGTTTTCATGTCAAAAATATAGATATAATATCTTTCATGTATATTGGATTCTATCCATATAAAACATGCTTAAAAGTTATTTAAATATCATATTTTTGTATTTACATGTGTTTTGAAAAAATCAGATTTCCATTTCAAAGTTTGATTTTTGAAAAATACGGTTTTTGGTTTAAGACAAAATTTTAATATCACAAAAATGATTCAAATAGTTTGTAATATGTGTTGAATTTTAGTCACACATATTTGTATTTCAAAGATCTTATAAGAACTTATTTTTGTGAAATTTATGTGATTTTATGGGATTTATTTGAAGTTAAAAAGCCAAGTTTTCAAATCCCTTATTAGTTGGACTGGCTTCTGCCAGTCGACCGGATCGGTCGACCGCTGCAGAAGTCGGTCGACCGGTCCGGTCGACCGACGTGCATAAGCGTGCACGCCAGCTTGAGCTGGTGGGCCGGTCGACTGTCCAGAGAGTTCTGCTCTCTGGAAATGGCCCCGGTCGACCGGATCGGTCAACCGGCAGAGAGCTGCTGCTCTCTGTATCCAGCTCCGGTCGATCGGGCGGTCGACCGGCCAGAGAGCTGTTGCTCTCTGGTTCCAGGCCCGGTCGACCGGGCGGTCGATCGGTGGGACAACGGTCACAAAAATGACCGTTGGTCGATCGGTCGGTCGACCGGAAGGGCAAAAATGCCCTTTCCTGGCTGCCAACGGGCAGATTTTGTTAGGGCTATATATACCCCATTTTTTCAGCTGATTTCACCAAGATTTCAAGAGAGAAAATTTTCACATCTTTTAAATGTTTTCAGCAAAAGTTTTTGGGTTCAAAAGATTTATTCTTTATTTATTTTTAAAGGGTTGGAAAAATCAAAGAAAAATAGGATATTTGGGATATTGATTTTGATCTTCATTTCAATCTTATTCTAGTTGTTTTCTAAAGTATTTTTCTTTGTATTTTTGTTTTCCAAACTCTTTATATTCTCACATTTGAGCTATCATATCTATCCTATCTATTAGGAACTATTTTTGTGGGAAAATTGTTTTGTGGTTGAGAGAGACCACCAAGTGTTGTAACCTTCCATACTTTGTGATATCCTTCTAGTGAGAGGTGATTGTGTGATATCCCTCTAGTGAGAGGTGATTGTGGAAGTGGTGTTTGCATCCCTCTAGTGAGAGTGATTGAGTTGGAATCCCTCAAGTGTGAGGTGATCTTTGTTTGGCTAAGTGCCTACCCCTCTAAGTGTAGAGGTGATTTGTGTTGTATCTTACCTCTTGTAAGAGGTTGTATTGTTAGAGAGAGGAGTTGTGTACTGCAAGTTGCATTTACCCAAATCCTCAGTGGAGGTTCCCTGTGTGGGAAATCCTGTGTGGACGCTATAGTAGAAATCCTTTTGTGTAAAGGCGGGGAGTAGAGCTGGGTGCTCGAACCTCGAAACATATCTTGGTGTTTGCGTTTGATCCACTATCTCTAAACTCTTTCTCTCTTACATTGTGCATTGTTCATATTGTTCATATCATATACATGCTTGGTTTGATTGTGTGCCCATACTTGTGTTTAACCAAAAGAGCTTCATATAGCACCTCAACTCTTATTTAGAGGAATCAAGAGGAGTTAGTCCAGAGCCCTTCACCGGGAATTCGGCTACACTCTTTGGTTACACTAAGTGTGTTGCATTAGTTTTTAAATTCCGCATTATGTGTAGTTAGATTAGCCGTACACCTATTCACCCCCCCTCTAGGTATACTTTCAGATAGATCTTTCGAAAGAAAGATGATAAGCAATATAAGGAAAGGCTAGTTGCCAAGGGTAATCTCAGAAGGATGGTATTGACTACAATGAGATTTTCTCTCTTATAATCAAGCATACATTTATTCGGTTGTTGTTGGCAATCGTGGCTCAAGGTGATTTCGAGTTGGAGCAGCTAGATGTGAAGATAATATTTTTGCATGGTGAGGTAGAGGAGAAGATACATGAAGCAGCCTGAAGGGTTCTTTCAGAAAGGTCAGAAAACAAGGTGTGTATTCTCAAAAAGTTTATTTATAGGCTGAAGCAGTCTCCTAGGTAGTGGTACAAGAGTTCGACTCATTTATGATTAAGGCCAACTACGCCCAATATGAGTATGACAGTCGTGTTTGTTTCAAGTAATGCAATAATGATCTCATATATTTGTTGTTGTATGTGGATATATGTTGATGGCTGCGGGAAATAAGACATATTCAGAAGCTTAAAGCTCAGCTAAAATAGGAGTTCGACATGAAAGATTTGGGAGAAGCCAACAAGATTTTAGATATGGAGATCAATCGAGACAGGAGTACATGCAAACTCTGACTATCCCAGGAGAATTATGTTTTCAAGATGTTGGAAAAGTTCAACATGACTGAAGTAAGACCAGTCACACTCCTTTAGTAGTCACTTCAGATCATTCTCCAGTCAGTGTCCAAACTCACAGAAGAGGACGATGAGATGTCTCGAGTACCATATGCTAGTGTTGTAGGATCACTTATGTTTGATATAGTCTGCACTAGGCCTGAGTTAGCTTATGCAGTTAGTAAAATAAGTCGGTTCATGTCAAATTCAGGAAGACAACAATGGGAAGCAATGAAGTGGGTGCTAAAATATCTACAAGGGACAGTAAGATTAGGCTTGGTATTTCATAGGTTGAAAACATGAAAGCCTAAAGTGTTATAAGGATATACTAATGCAGATTATGCAGGAGATTTTGATCAGTGAAGATCTACGACGAGTTATATATTCACAGTAGCTGAGTGCATTGTTAGTTGAAAGGCAGAGTTGCAAGATACCGTGACGCTTTCAACAATAGAGGCGGAGTGCATGGTTGCAGTTGAGGCATCTAAGAAAGCTTTGTGGTTGAGAGGATTGGTCGGTACATTTGGCATCATACAAGATT
This sequence comes from Agave tequilana, assembly GCA_038442645.1. Classification (NCBI taxonomy): domain Eukaryota; kingdom Viridiplantae; phylum Streptophyta; class Magnoliopsida; order Asparagales; family Asparagaceae; genus Agave; species Agave tequilana. The sequence continues at coordinate 91,991 of JAVJIF010010487.1, read as the reverse complement.
TAGTTTAGGTCTATTACGACAGTCAGAGTGCGATACATCTCTCTAAGAATCACATGTATCATAAGTTGACTAAGCACATTGATATGAGATATCACATGATACGTCATTGGGTTGTTGTAGAAAAGATTATTGACTTGGTGAAGATCAGTACGAAGAAAATCTGACAGACATGATGAGAAAGACCATTTCGGTGGAGCAGTTCAGAGCATCTCCGAACTTCATCAATGTTCTTCAAAGGTATGGTAGAGAATAGGCTCTTGGGAGATAGCCGTGTGAGGTCACAAAGGAGAGAGAAGCTTATTAATGGTGTGGAGGCCAATTTCTACAAGGAACCCATAGCATGTGACTCAAGGTAGAGATTATTGATTTTTTGGGTACCTCACATCCAATAGAGAATACTATGCGACAAGGTGGAGGAGATTCCAGAATATTCAGTAGCTAGAAACGTGCACAGACATACACATGCTCAGTCAGTCGACACAGCAGATTACTATCGATAGCTAAATCAGAGCGATCGATAGGCGGTCGACCGCGAGCCAATAGAAACTGAGGATGACTCAGTCTGTCAACAACTGAGCACTGCCTGTCGGAGGCTTTCGACAGGAGATCGATTGCAGACCCAGTAATAACTCATTGTGTCTTAGTCTGACGACAACTGAAACACAATGTCGACAGCTGCGAGAATTTTCAGATTTCGAGTTGATTTCTGATTGGGATTTTGAAAAGATTTCCAAATCCTTTCTTCCAAAGGCGGTTGATTGGATAGATCGGATGATTTTATTGAAGATTTGGAAGGTCTAAATTTATTTTAGATGTTCATAAAACCTCTAGGATTGTGGGTTTTAGAAAATGAGATTGAAAGAGAGATTTTCACCTTATATCGAGAGTTTGAGAGATCCTAAAGAGAGATCCTTATAAACTCTTGTATTGTTTCTCAAGTTAAACCTCCTCCCTCAAATCTTATGTTTCTTGATTTGTGTTCTTTCTTTTGTGGTGATCAACATATATTACTTGCTACGGTACATCTATTGGTACTTCCACAGTTACTCTTATTCTTTGGTGGTGTTTATCACAACAAGACTAGGACTTAAACGCAAGACTCCTCACAAACACTCCCACTCATTTACCAGTGAACTTGGTCTCACTCTCTCTTGCCACCTGATCTAATCTGTGAATGGTGTTTATTATGAAATTTCGTTATTTCTTATTTTAACACTCACCCATGTGAATAAAAATCTCTTGAATTTCATCGTCAACATGGCACTTATCGAAGTGTTCAAAAATCATCCGCTCTTCTGGGCGCCGAGGACCTAACCTGTGCTAAAATTTGTCATTTTGAATGGTGATTATATATCACAATTTACATGGACTGGACAGAATTTTGCCTCTTTTTCCTGGCCTTGCTATCTTATCGTGGTACTGGTCCAAGCGCATCAACCCTTCAGTTCTCACAGTCATCGATGGGGAATCTAGTTAATATGTGTGTGACTCACAAACATGAATCGGTTCCAGCTTGGATCCCCAATTCATCATTTGCCGCTGATTACCTCCACTGCATTACTATTTATTTTTAATTAATTCCTGTTATCTCCCCTACAGTACTATTCATTTTCTTTTTAGTTTATAATACCATTAACATTTAACATTACTCAATGCTTTGAATGAGCGGAACTGAGAACAATATCTACGTGCAGGAGTGCTCTATTTTACTGTGCCTATCACCTGTCTGTGGAAATTCCAGCATGAGTCTGTGCAGGAGTGCTCTATTTTGCTGTGCCTATCACCTATTTGAGGAAATTCCAATATGGGTCTGAAACAAGAGAACTCGAGAAGCAGAGGCATACCTTGATCACATGAACCGATGAAATTACCATTCGGACAGAAACAAGTGCGATCGTCACTCAAACCGCTTTTGTTCCCACAGTACCCACCAGAATGCACACAATAACCGCACCAATCAGCCCCAGCAGTCCAGCTCAGGGAGAACCCCCGCTTTAGCGCCTGCGTGAGCGTCAGGTTCCCGTTCACCAACTCCTGCGCCGCCTCCTGCCCCAACGGAACATCAACAATCGACGCGCACCCCCGAAAATGAATCGGTCAGCGTCCCGTTGTTGAGCCTGTAGTACGAGTGAAGGCCCGTCACCCCAACAAGGCACCATAAGTCCGCGATGCCCAACAGGGACGTGGAACTGCTGCAGTTGATGTACAACGTCAGGTTGCGGTCGCGGTCCGTGTACCCAAAAAGACCGGTATCGATCGTCGTGTTGGCGTAGGATTGTTGGCATGACTGCTGCACGAGGCTGGTGTCGACGATGTTGAGGAGGGCATTGGCATAGTCGATGGAGGTGATCTGGTACTGCTTGTTGGAAATGGCGATGGTGAGCGTGGTGTTGCCCGTGCAGTTCACGTAGTAGGCGTTGCCCGGGTAGCCGCAGTAGCCTGGCCGATTGTCGACTTGGAAGGGGTAGGAGATGTTGAATTTTTGCGTGCCGCAGATGTACGGCAGCGGCGCGCACTTGGAGTACGAGGGGTTGAAGGCCTGGGAGAGGCAAGTGGAGGTGAGGAGGAGGAAGAAGAAGAAGAGGAGATGAGAGAGGTCCATGGTTGGCGAGAAAGAGAGCGAGAGGGTGTGTGGGTGTCTAAATTGTAATATGAATTTTGTTTGGAGGTGGGTAGGGGTTGCGGCTAATTTGCAATTTGAATGAGATTAGTTGTAGGATCTTTTGCAATTATGCCACTAAACTTTATGTTTTTGCCACCCTTATTTTTCCATCCGAACATATTATTGAACATTATATGCAGGGGTTTACAATGAACAAGAAATTGGATGCACAATTGGGCTATTGATATATATTTTCGCTACTCTATTCAAGCACATATGCAATTAAAAAATTCTCTTGTGTGTAACCGTTAAATTGTCATTAAAACTATGAAAAGTTTCAAAGTTTTAAGGGCCTGATATGAAAATATCTCATCTATAGTCTAGGGAAGGTTGGGAGTGGTCAAAATATATGTGTGTATTGCGTAATAATGGAACCTTCCTCCTCTTTCTTTCTTGATTTCTTTATGTTCGATCAATCTTTTAGTGTTTTTTGAATTAGTAAGAGGAGAGCCGGTGGTGTTTGGTCAAAGAGAGGGAAGAGAAAGTTGAATGGGGAGTTAAAGGCACGTCACGGGGTCGCCAGACTTGACTTGAACTGAGAACAAGCTAAATAGCAAATTCGGCAATCTTAAAGGTTGAGGGTCAATGAGTGTTTGACTTTTGGGGGGTTGGGTGACATCATGGCTTGTTTGGTTAACGGTGGAAGTGAGGAAGTGAAGAAGAGAGGATGCGGTAATAGTTCCCTTTGGAACTTGAGAATTGGTTAGTAAATTTTCCGGTGTTTAGATGTTATTAGGAAGTGTGGTTTAGAAAATGTTATGTCTTTTCCGACGTTTGGATGGTAATGTGAAAGTGGAAGCGGAAAAGTTGACCGCAAAATAATACTAAAATAAAAAATTAGACCGTAATTAGAATGCAAGTGAGATTTACATGAGCAAAAATTAACTGTTTTGTGCTACAATTTATTATAAATGAGATTTACATGACCACAAAATTAACTGTAACACTCTGAAAGGGAGGAATGGTTGTGTAAAAGTGAAAGAGAAAAGGAAAAGAACCTTTTCTATTTTCTTTTTCCGGTGTTTGAATGAACAGCGAAAATGAAAAAAGACACTTCCCACTTCCTCACTTCCACCCAATTCCTTGAATCCAAACAGGCCCATGTGTTACACAGAAGCAGGACGAAATTAAGTCGAGTTCGCTTTGAGAAATGCATATGTAATTATTTCAAATGGAACTAATAATAAGATTTTTCTTCCCCCCCCCCCCCCCCCCTAATAACCTCAACTGCCGGCAAGATTCACTGAACCTCGGGCCTGGCCGGTGCCCCTTTGACAGGAGAAATAATTAGGACGAAATTGGAGTCATGTTTGCGACACGCGTGGAATTCGAACGCGGGACCTCTCATGGGGCGCGGAGCTCAACAACCCAGAGAGGACCCCAAGGCCACATGCGGGAGACAGCTAATAATCTGATGTACTGCAATTGTTTTTAAAATGAATTACAACAAGATATGTAGAAGGGATAATTTCAATAAAATACCTTAAACTTTCCACATCTTTCAAAAAAATACTCTGTACAAATTTATTTCTACCAAAATACCTTCATATTTTTTTTCGTCGAGACCCAACTGCCGTAAATGGAAGAGGTGCAATGACAAGAATGCCTTCGTTAGTGTTTTACCTCCCGTGATCCGTGACTTAGGTGGGCAGTCAAAATTGAAGCACAAAGTGAAAAAGAAAAAAAAAATATCTCAGAGAAAATTAGGGTAGCAATTTGGGGGTAGAACTCCTCGGATCTGAGCTGTGAGACATAAATTAAGAGGAATTTTGGGGCAATTATGTTGGATGGAGTTGGATCGGGGTTGGGGAGCTTAGATCTCGCCTAGATCACGGTGGAAGAGAAATAGATCCACATATTCCTAAAGTAAGTCAACATTGTTAAATTTTTTGGTTGTTTGGTGCTTGGATCAGCGGTTTTTGTTGTAAAATGTGATACAACTGAGAGTTGTGCTCTAAAAAACTGATTTTTCCCGTATGAAATTTTATATATTTGATTGTAAAGGTTGTAAAATTCAAATTTTCCCCCTATAATTGATGTTTTCATTGTAAAGTTGATGTCTTGATTGTCAAGTTATTGTCTACTTTGTAAAGTTGTTATCTTTCTTGAAAAATTTGTGTTTTCATTGGTGAGTGATCCCCTAAACAAACTGTTTTTTTATATTTTTGCTGGATAATTGGTTGATTAGTAGTTGATTAGAGTTTCATTAGTTACTAATCATCTGTTAAGATGTCTTTATTGACTGGTCCCCTTATGTGTTGAATGTGTTTATATTTTACTTAGATCAAATTGGTTGATTAGTAGTTGGTCAGTGGTTGATTACTCTCTGAGTAGTGCTTGGGTAGTGCCTTGTCACATGTTAAGTATTAACATTGTTTAATTATTGTCAGTGTTAATGTAAGAAAAGTTTTTAACCATGAGGGTTTATTTGTCAGGAGGAAGAAGGGGTATATAATATATACAGATGAAAATGTTGAAATATTCTATGTTAATAGTGATGTAGAGTTTGACTTGAAGGAACTAAAAATATTGATTAAGGATTTAGGATATGTTGAGAAAATTCCTGGAGATTATATGATGCATTTCAAAGCATGGAATTAAACATGGAACGAATCTTCTGTGGTCAGTTGTGCGCGTGAGCTTGTAAGTGATATGAACTATGATAAGAGGAGGCATGTGCACTTATACCTGTTGGCTCAAAGGCCCATCGCTCTAGTTTTGATGATGATTAACTCATGTAGTTATAGTACTAATGATCTTGTATTTATTTAGTCTCAGATATTTGATCAAGATCTTAATAAGTGCTTAGTTTCAACAAAAGATTCGAAGTCAAGTTTGAAGCTAGTACATGTTAATTCAAGAGCTCGCGCATCAAGATCGCATCAAGTACTCAAGAGGAGTCTAGCTCATTGACCAAGGTTTGGACCAAGTCAAGAAGGAAAAGAAGATTTTCAAGTGAAGATTTCAAGAAGACTTGAGTCGGGTTTTGTAAGTGTCAAGATTTTATTTTTAGATAAAATGTGAAGCATAGATTAGTTGGTGCATTGCTCAAGTACTTATACACACACGCAAAATTTATATGTATTTTCATAATATAGTTTTGTGTTTAGAAAAATATTATTTTGGATTTATCAAAACTATTTTAGAGCTTATTATCAAAAACATAGATATTTCATCTCATATGTGTAGTAGATCATATCCATGCACACTAAGCTTTAAAAGTATTTAAAATATCTTATTTTTGTATTTGGAGAAGTTTTGAAAAAATCATTTTTCAATTTGGAGATTTTTTTTGAAAAATACAGATTTTTGTTTAAGCCAAAATTTCTATGTTACAAAAATGGTTCAAAAGGTTTGTAATATGTGTTGATTTTTGATCACACATATTCGTACTTCAAAGTATTTCAAAGAACTTATTTTTGTATAATTTATGAGAATTTATGGGATTTTATTGAAGATAAAAAAAACCAAGTTTTAATCCCTAAAAATGTTTGACCAGACCTTCTGCCGGTTGACCGGATGGTCGACCGAGACAGAAGTCAGTCGACCGGTCCGGTCGACCGATGTGCACAAACGTGCACAGCCAGTTTGGCTGGAGGGCCAGTCGACTGACCCGGTCGACGCTAGAGAGCTCTGCTTTCTGGATCTGGCCCCAGTCGACCGGGCGGTCGACCGTCAGAGAGCTCTGCTCTCTGTATCCAGGCCTCGGTAGACCGAGCGGTCGACCAATGGCACAATGGTCAGAAATCCAACCGTTGGCCGGTCGACCGGGTGGTCAACCAACAATAGCGTCAGTTGCTGATTTGGCGTCCAACGGCCATATTTTGGGAACCTATAAATTAGGGTTCCCTTGGACTGTTATTAATAAGATTTGAAGTGGGTTTTCAAGCAAGTTTTTTCTACCTTTCTAGGGTTTATCTCCATTTATTTTAGAGCAAATATTTCCATATCAAAAGGAGAGTTTTTCAAGAGTGTTTTGAAAAAGAGATTCTTGAGTTTTTCCTCCATCATTCTGTTTTGTTTTCTCATACATACTTGAGCTATCCATTGCTATATCAATGTTGTAGGGATCTTTGTTGTGAAAGAGTTTTTAGTTGATCAAAGGGTTTGGATCACCAAGTGTTTCATCTTGTATTTGAGGAGGCGAACTTACGAGTTCATGTTGTTTCAAGTTCTTGTGGGAGCTCGGTGTAGAGGTGCGGCCTCGGCAAGCTAGTGTGCTTGCGTGTGTTTGTTCTTGCGGGAACCAAGTGAGGGGACTAGTGAGTCCAAGAGTTCTAGTGTGAACTTCTTGTAGGTGTTGCGGCACCGAGTGATCCGGTGGGATCGATTCTAGTGGAAATCCTTCATAGTGTTGAAGGCGGGAACGTAGAGCAAGGGTGCTCGAACCTCGAAACAAATCTCTCGTATTTGTGATTGCTCTCTCTATCTCTCACTTGTGTTTATATCGTGCATGCTTATATTGTCTATCTCTTTTATATGCTTGATATATACTTGTGCTCCATTGATACATGTTTGGGATTGTTTGCTCACACTTGTATTCAACTAAGAGAGCCATAGTGACACCTCAACTCTTATCTAGAGGACTCTTAAGGAGATAGTCCAGAGCCCTTCACCGGGAATTCGGCTACACTCTTGTGTTATGCTTGGTGTGTTTAACTTATAGTTTTTAATTTACATAAAATAGTTTTAATTTCACATTAATTCATCATTAGTTTAGCTTATCACCTATTCACCCCCCTTTAGGTGAGCTACAATTGGTATCAGAGCTTGGTACTCTTGATTTCGGTCTAACATCCTCTTTTTTAGCTAATCACAATATTTATTTACACACACATGGATTTCATGACACCTCCCATGTTTGATATTCTTAACATCCAAATTTGGAAGGTTAAGATGTCAATGTACCTTAAAGCCCTAGGTATTCATGTTTATTTTGTCACTATTAAAGATTCATATTGTTTAAATGGCAGACATGTAGAGGCTAATGCAAAAGCCTTCCATGCTTTAAAGTCAACCCTAAATGATGAATATTTATCTAGGGTTTGTAACTTTGATTTGGCTTTTATAGTATGGAATACTATAGTCTCCCTTGGCGAACAAAAGCAATACTATGCGGGGAGTGACTCGGATGATGGAAGTGATGCTTCCAACTTATGTTGTATGGTCCAAGGGGATAACCCCCTTGAGGTAAACTCTGAATCCGAGTTAGAAGAAGATATTGACATGTCTTATGATGAGCTTGCATCTTTTTGTCAAAAACTTCTTGAAAAGTATTATTCATTAAAAATTGATAACAATAAATTGAAAAAGGAAAACACTTCCTTGTTAAAAGAAAATGACACTTTTAAAAATAAATTTGCATGTGTTTCAAAAGAAAATGAATTTTTGAAAAAGGAGAATATTTCCTTATCTTCTAAGCTAAATGATATTTGTGAAGGCAATAAATCTTTGAAAAATAAAATCACTTTGGTGGAAAAAGAAAAAGAAATTGCTTTGAAAGAAAACAACTGTTTAAAAAGAAAAATTGTTTCAAAAGAAAAAGAAAATATTTCTAAAAAGAAAAAGATTGTTGATTCTCATTCATGCCATGCTCTTCATGCTACTATTAATAAAAAATGAAATTCAAAAATTGAGAAATAAAATTAATTGTTTGAGCTCAACTTTGAGCAATTGTGGATTTAACCATTCTAAATTAGAAATCTTGTTTCAAAAGAAACAAGCTCCACATGTTCATGCACATCACTCACGGCATACATATGCACACTTTACACATCATAACCACACTCATTCTCATATGCATGCTAGAGTGTATAAATGTACACATTGCGGCTGCAAAGGCCATCTTGAAAGATTTTGCTATGATAGAGTAAATTCTATAAATTTTGGAAATAATAATGTTTGGTTCCTTATAATACTAACCCCGTGGACCCAAAAGAAAATGGGTACTAAAATCCCCACCTCTTGTGTTTGATGTAGATGTAGGCTCTCACATGACGTGAGAGGCTTGGTACCTTGTTGGTGGATGCATATAGAGCCAGATGGACATACCTTATTGATGCATCACTATCAAGGAAGTTTGGTGGAAGGACCATCATGATTTGTAGACTTAGAGAGTAGTTCATGTAGTTTGGTAACTATCTCTAAACTCCCATTTAGTTTACATGCTTTCACAATTGATATTATTTTTAGCATGTTTTGGTTTTGTGCTTCATATGGTGATACTTGTTTAGATAAACTTTTATTAAAACTTGTGTATATACTTGTACAAGTAGTGAGCAACAATTGTTCGTATATATTTGTACTTCATTACTCATTTGTGCTCATTACATGTACATATATAATCTAGTTTTGATGATTCTCTCATTTACACTTGTTTTCCCTATTTTTGTATATGTTTTGCCTCATGTATATGTTAATCTTATCTAAAACTAATAAATATACATGTATACCCTTGAGTCACATACCTTCATGCAAATTACATTATGGACTCGTTTGTATTTGGGATATGTATGTATATTGTTAGTTTTGATAACACACATATGCCTTGAAGTTTATTTTTAATGAAAATAAATTCTTATGATGTTTGATATTTTGAGCCTCATTGACTATTTTCATGAATATGCTATTCACATGATACTTGTGCACTCATATTTAATTTGTTTACTCTTGACATTATTTTCATGAGCTTTTATGTGCTTTATAGATTTCGAGTGTCAACTCTTCTGTTTTTAGCAATGTTTCATGGGATATATGATTTATTTTCATGTTTGAAGGATTTTTAACTAGTTTTTTAAAAATTACTTTAACTAGTTATTTATTCTTCATTTGGTAGTGTTTTCAATATACAACTATTTTCAAATCTTATTTTTGAAAACTTCTACCCTTCAAGAGCGGATGGTTGGGTGATCATACATTGTGTGCATTAATGAACATCTATTTTAACATGTGCATGAATAGGGTGGATAGTTATGATTATACACATGATCTTCATGATATTTCACTTTTGTATACTCATAATTGTTTCCATATGTGTATGCTTCAAACTATCAAATAATATCAATTTCAATTGGTATTTTCTTTTACATACATATATATATATTTTGATTGTGCTCATTTTACAATATTTACATGTTTAAAGCACAAATTATATTTATGCTAAGCTTGATTATTTTTTAAATGTTAATTAGTATATTAATGAGCTTATGCATTATTTTCAGTTGGTATTTCAATAGATATCAAAATATACTTCATATTTTACCTTTTATTGGTATCAAAAATTTATAATGTTTCACCTTCAATTGGTTTCAATTGACATTTTATTTGGTTTTAAAATTTACAATATACTACAATATTTCAATTTCAATTGGTATCAAAAATCTACCATTAGTATCTTAAAATTTTGTTTATTTACAAGTGGTACCAAAATTTTATTTTAAAGAATTTCAAAGTTTTGCTTTAAACATTATTAAAATTTTGTTTAAAATTTGTCGATATGTATTGCCTATATGCAAGGGGAGCTTAACATCTCTTCTATATATAGATTCATGTTGAAGTGTATCTTATATTGAGGAGTTTGACATCTCTTCTTTATGTGGTACACGTGTGTAGGGGGAGCTTAACATCTCCGCTTATGCATTGTATATTCTGCTTTATGTGGTTAGGGTCTTATCATCCCTTCTTCATGTAATGCATGTATGCAGGGGGAGCTAACTTCACGTTTCTCTTCTTCATGAAAGCAAATCGCATATATTTTTGTTGTTTGATTTGTTTTCGCCCCTTTGTTGATGAATTGACAAAAAGGGGGAGAAGGATTTTGAGAGTTTATATATGCATGTTTGCTTTTTTTGCTTATGCATATATGTTTTGTTTATGGAAAAAGGGGAGAAGAATTTGAGTTTATGCATGTTTATCACCTTGTGTTTGCATACATGTTTGTTTAATTCAAGAGCTTTCATTGTATATCTATTTGTTTATTGCTATGCATGAGTTAAGGGGGAGCTTCTATGAAGCTTAATTTTAATTCATGCATATATAACTCCATAAGTTTTGTCATCATCAAAAAATGGGAGATTGTTGGCCCAAAGGCCCATCGCTCTAGTTTTGATGATGATTAACTCATGTAGTTATAGTACTAATGATCTTATATTTATTTAGTCTTAGATATTTGATCAAAATCTTAGTAAGTGTTAAGTTTCAATAAAGGATTCGAAGTCAAGTTTGAAGCTAGCACGTGTTGATTCAAGAGCTCGCGCATCAAGATCGCATCAAGTACTCAAGAGGAGTCTAACTCATTGGATCAAGGTTTGGACCAAGTCAAGAAGGAGAAGAAGATTTTCAAGTGAAGATTTTCAAGAAGACTTGAGTCGGGTTTTGTAAGTGTCAAGATTTTATTTTTAGATAAAATGTGAAGGATATATTAGTTGGTGGATTGCTCAAGTATTTATACACACACACACACACAAAATTTTTACATGTTTTCATAAGATAGTTTTGTGTTTATAAAAATATCGTTTTGGATTTATCAAAACTATTATAGAGCTTATTGTCAAAAACATAGATATTTCATCTCTTATGTGTAGTGGATCATTGATTGAGGTTGAACCTGCACACAAAATACAGTATTTTAGATTTTAAGATTAAAGAGTGCAAGTTACTCAATTCTAACGCAATAACAAGTGGCTATGCGGGTCGTGATCCACAAGGAAGAACTAGCGATGGAAGCTTTTTTAGTAAGTTTTCTTTTAAGATACAAAGGATGGTTAAAATTCTTCTTTTAGTTCTTATAAAGAAAAAAAGAAAAATTAGGTTAAAGTGAGTTAGGTAGAAGATGGTAGATTAAGAAGATGAAAAAACTAGAAATGATATGTACAAAGAATGGAAAAGAGTGATGAAAGAGTTGGGTGTTGGTGATCTAAACTAAAAAAATAAAAGAAAAGAATCTAAAAGTTACTTATCTCCTCTGGCCAAATGCTTACCTTGAATCTTTTGCAATGAAGTTACCTTGAAGTGAGGCGATCAACGTATAGCCCATAAGAGTTGATTCCCGTCTCCTCCACATTATATCATCAAGACGTTGCAAGTATGAAGTGATACAGAATGAAACTCAAAATCCATCGTCATGAGCTATCGGTGGCACTAGCAAAGGCAAGGCTCTTTCGATGCTTTAAGACTCATTTGGATAGCAATTTGGTACCAAAAGAAGAAAAGTAGAGAAGTAGAAGTAGAACAAAAATAAAATACATATAAAAGGGAAACTACAGATTCGATTTTATAACAATAAGAGAAAAGAAGAAAATCTTACACCGGTGTCACTCTCAGCACAAGCTTCGTTCTCATTCTCTTATGAAACTCTGATCTCCTCTAATTTACATAAATTAAAACTGAAAATTACATGAAAAGAAAAACAAAAACCTACACTAAAAAATGAAAAAGTGGACTAAATTCTATCTCTGCATCCTCGTCCCATTTACAGTGAAAACCCTGCCTTTTATAGGCAAAAACCCAGAGGAGGGAGGCGTGAGGAGATAGGAGGAGCAAACGTTCCCCCAACTAAAATGATAGGACCGCGGAAATACGCGGCCTGGCTGTGGCCAGGTGGCCACAGCTGGGGGGTGGTACCTCCTGGATTCGCATTTTGGCTTTATCTTCAACTGGATTTCTCGTTTCAGCTCTTGGATTTGACGAAACGATTTTTGATTGTTGGCTTTAACCACTTGATTTGGGAAGATCCATTTCAACCGGTTTTCAACCTCTCTGATTTGCTAAGATCTGCCCTGATTCCCTGATTTCAAATTTATTCTGAATTAAATCAGAATTTGGTGGGCTTTTTGGGCTCATTTCTCTTCCCTCTTCTTTAGTACTGGGCCTGCAAATAAATTAAACAATAATTAAAAAAATCAGAGTTTATTCTATAATAGATATGAGAATATGATAATAAATATGCAATATTAGCGACCGATCACACCCTCATACCTATCTTTTGCTCGTCCTCGAGCAAAACAATTATACTAAAGATTATTAGACCACTTTCGCAGGTCACGTGATTGCACGAGCTTGTGCAACAAGCCGTTAAACCTCTAGGTTTTCCCTAAAGGACGAGTTTTGTCTCGTGAGGGTTTTCAGTGGATTACACCCACAAAATCCATAAAGAAAGAGAAACAAAGAGTTAGTATTTTCGAATTACATTTTGAAAGAGAAAATATTTGAAATATAATTGTAAGATTTAAGTAATCTATAAGTTATAGAAAAACTGAAATTTTCATTCCTAAACTTAGTCTCTATTCAAAAATTTGTTATTAATCAAAGTAAGGAGTCAAATTGTACTTCTCATCTAGTCTATTACTTTACCCTAAGTCATATGCACCTTGTGACCGTGAAAATTTTGACTAAGAGTTCATTAACTCTAACTCTTATGTCTTTATATATATATATATATATATATATATATATATATATATATATATATATATATATATATATATTTGTGGTATTATTCCTTAGTTTATTAGGCTTTCTAATCTGCCCATGTAACGAGCATTTAATCGATGACTCCCAAACCAAACGGTCTTAGAGCACCGGGTGAGAAAACACCCCAAGGACTTAAGGACTCGAGCAAATAAGGCCTCAAAATTAAGGATTTTATTATATGAACCGCTTTTAGGCGTGAGTACTTATGCTTTATTAGACACAAATACCCAGCTTAATCAGAGGATTTATATATATATATTTTTTCTCAAACTTATCTAATCATCTTTCGCATAAATACTAAGACTTGCTTAGGACAAAGTACCTAGCTAATCAATAATTAGATTTGTTCATCTTTCATAGATATATTTTTTCTTTTTTTCTTTTTTTTATAAGGCATAAGAATCTTTATTTTTGAACCCTAAGTGTGTAAGTGTATGAAGTGTGCATATTTCATTAAGGTAAAGATGAAGACTAAATTATTTTAATAAATTATCTTCCTAACCCTAAAAATCAAACAAATAATCTTATTTTGACCAAGTTTAAGAAATCCTAATTTTGATTTTCCTATTCCTTAAAATTGACTCAATTTCTTACAAAAAATATGTCAAAATATTGTTTCTATTTTCAAAAGTTTTTAAAAGTAAAGAAAATGTTAAAAAAAATTTTAAATAAAAAGAAAAACCTAAGTTATGTTAGAACCCTCCCCCACATCTATCTCATGCATTGTCCTTAATGTATGAATTAATGTATAGATGCATGAAAAAGAAGAAAGGGAAGGAAAATGTTACCTTAAGGTGGTAGTTCCGGTGGTGGTCTGATTGGTCCACGAAATGCGGCCAAATCGACTTTTCGTGGAGTTCGGAGGAACCCACCAGAAATCTCTCTAATATAACCCACTAAAATGATGTATACATGAATTATTTTTATTAAAAATTTGACCCCATCTAATTTTCAAATTCTATAATTAATTTCGGAGTCAATTTTGTCAACCGCCTTGTCCCAAAATGGAGTGCGAAAAGATAGAATGATTGACTTGGACTCAGAAGTACTGGAACTAATACCGACTCAGGAAAGTGACTTAAGTCAAGTAAAGGTTCAAGAGTCGAGATTGGCTCAGGAAGTGGGTCCAAATCAAGAAGTTGAAACTCAAGTCCACATTCAGTTTCCCACAATGGAATGTGACTTAATATTGGTGATTCAAGTTCAAGAATGACAGGTGTGGGAATCAAAACAGACTCTAAAATATTACTCAAATCAGGTAACAAAACAGGAGTCAATATTGATTCGGGAATTTGAACTGGATCACAAATTTGAGAATCTAGGTCACATTTCTCATTGAGTTCAATTTCATAAAAATGGGAACTTGTCAATTTGTCAATAGGACTTTCGAAAGTGTGAAATTGGTCAAGTTCAATATGATGATCATCAAAGATGGGTGATTCAATTTCGGGCCTGTTTGGTTAACGATGGAAGTAAGGAAGTGAGGAATTGAGGAAGTGGTAATAATTCCCTTTGGAACTTGAAAATTAGTTAGTAAGTTTTCCGGTGTTTGAATGTTGTTGGGAAGTGTGGTTTGGAAAATATTTTGTCTTTTCCGGTGTTTGGATGGTAATGTGAAAGTGAAAGTGGAAAAGTTGACCACAAAGTTGACCGTAAAATAATATTAAAATAAAATTTAATTTAGAAAAATAAAAATGGACTGTAATTAGAATACAAGTGAGATTTACATAATCAAAAAATTAACTATTTTGTGCTACAACTTATTACAAATGAGATTTACATGACCACAAAATTAACTATAGCACTCTGAAAGTGAGGAAATGATTGTGTAAAAGAGAAAGGAGAAAAGGAAAAGGGATTTTCTTATTTTCCTTTTCTGGTGTTTGGATAGATAGGGAAGTGAGCAATTATACTTCCCTATTTCCTTACTTCCGTCTACTTCCTTGCAACCAAACAGCCCCTTCATGATGAATTGGCACATGATCCAATGTTGACTCGGGAAAAAGATTGAAATCAGGTGAAGACACTGGAGTCATTATTGAATCAGGAAGTAGAATAGAATTATTAAGTTGAGGTTCAGGATCATATTCATTCTCAAGTTCTATTTCAGGAAAGGGATAACTTGCCAAACTTTCAATGTCATTTTCAAAATTTAGAGTTTGGGCAAGTTCAAATGATTGTTCTGAAATGGAACTTTGTTTTCCAAAACAACATGACTCTTCAGCTCTAACAGAATGGTTAACGACATCAGAACTGGCCAAACGGTGAGAACGTAGAGTTTGGATCATCATATCTGTCATGATTACGAGCATTTTGAGCCAGAGTCATGGCTTCAAGCATCTTTTCATAGTTGATTGGTTCATCATTTTGTTGAAAAGATGAAGTGTTATTTTGGAATTGGTGGTGAAATTGTGAGTCCATCAGATTTGTGATTTTTATTTGGACTCACGCATACTCATTTCCAAAATTGATGATTTTCTATTTTGGACTGGTGGAACTTAGTATGAATCTTGAAAATATTGTGAATAAGGTGGATAAGGAGGACAAGTTGGTTGAAAATTGAACTCGGGGGAGGTGAATCCCCACTGACTCTGTGAAGAGTTGAAATTATTCTGGAAATTATGGTTATAAGATTGGGGGCATGAGTTATATTGATTCGGATAAGACCAATCCGGCACACTAGGTTAGTTAAAGTTATGATATGCCGGGTTGGTAATATCCAAAAAAGAGGTTGGGGTGTAATATGGATTATCATTAAAATTGAAAAATTATTATTATAAGCCATATCACACAATAAATGTTAAACACAACAAAGAAAAACAAACAAATAAGCAAACCAAAAAAGAAAAAATTCTAACCTAAAACCTATGGCCTAGACGACGCCTAACTGGATAGACTGTCCACAGGAGGTATAATGCAGACTTTGACCACAAGCTAATCAGCCAGGTCAGGGTAAGATTGGTGGGAGGTTATCCGTCAAAGACGTTCCTTAATTAAGTAACCACCAACCTTCGGGCTTTCGGCCCTTAATCCCCTTCCTAGACACTGATTTGGCAGGAGTCAAATTCCAGCACCTTTCTCCCTTAGGATAATCTCCTAATTGAGTCCGAGATGTCCCTAGGGCCAACGTCTACTCATTTTAGTTAGGCTTGGGTTAGTGAGTGAGGAGATTGTTTGTGAGCTAAGGGAGGGTAATGACTCCCCCCCTTATTGTGTTCATAGGACAAGCCCTTAAAATTGATTTAGTGCAGTGTACAAGAAAAGCAACACTTAAGCAATGTAAACAATCTAAAAGTGTTCTTCTACTAGATGTTATGCACACGTACCTTTACTCCAGCACTCTTCAACAGTAATGAAAAATGCAAACGAATTAGACACGTGCCTAAATGCAAGTCTAAACTGTTTTTAGCATTTAACAAACATCATTTTACTGTTGAGGTTAGAAAGGAAGTACAGTGAGACAAATAAGGAAATATATAGTTACAGATATTAAACTTTGCACTACAGCCAACCTGCAAAATATACAGGTTAGTAGTTCACTCAGATTGCCACATGAATGTAGCAAATCTGAGGGCTTCTTGGCTCTGCTTTCTTGAGCGGAGTCCAAGGCCACTTATATGTCCACTGCAGCAAAGATTCCTTGTTGTCAAGCCTGTACCCCAAAAACAAAAAAGAAAGTTAACCAAAAATGTAAATCTAAAAAGAGAATAACTTACCGTCCCTCCCCGGTAACTACGCCAAAATTTTGATTGAGGTTGAACCTGCACACAAAATACAGTATTTTAGATTTTAAGATTAAAGAGTGCAAGTTACTCAATTCTACCGCAATAGCAAGTGGCTATGCGGGTCGTGATCCACAAGGAGGGACTAGCGATGGTTAAAATTCTTCTTTTAGTTCTTGTAAAGAAAAAGAGAAAAATTAGGTTAAAGTGAGTTAGGAAGAAGATGGTAGATTAAGAAGATGGAAAAACTAGAAATGATATGTACAAAGAAATGGAAAAGAGTGATGAAAGAGTTGGGTGTTGGTGATCTAAACTAAAGAAATAAAAGAAAAGAATCTAAAATTTACTTACCTCCTCTGGCTAAATGCTTACCTTGAATCTTTTGCAATGAAGTTACCTTGAAGTGAGGCGATCAACGTATAGCACCTAAGAGTTGATTCACGTCTCCTTCACATTATATCATCAAGACGTTGCAAGTATGAAGTGATACAGAATGAAACTCAAAATCCATCGTCATGAGCTATCGGTGGCACCAGTAAAGGCAAGGCTCTTTCGATGCTTTAAGACTCACTTGGATAGCAATTTGGTACAAAAAGAAGAAAAATAGAGAAGAAGAAGTAGAACAAAAACAAAGTACATACAAAAGGGAAACTACAGATTCGATTTTATAACAATAAGAGAAAAGAAGAAAATCTTACACCGGTGTCACTCTCAGCCCAATCCTCGTTCTCATTCTCCTATGAAACTCTGATCTCCTCTGATTTACATAAATTAAAACTGAAAAATTACATGAAAAGAAAAACAAAAACCTACACTAAAAACTGGAAAAGTGGACTAAGTCCTATCTCTGCATCCTTGTCCCATTTACAGTGTAAACCCTGCCTTTTATAGGCAAAAACCCAGAGGGGGGAGGCGTGAGGAGATAAGGGGAGCAAACGCTCCCCCAACTGAAATGATAGGACCGCGAAAACACGAGTTTGGTCGCGTTTTCGAGGCCTGGCTGTGGCCAGGTGGCCACAGTCGGGGGGTGGTACCTCCTGGATTCGCGTTTTGGCTTTATCTTCAACTGGATTTCTCATTTTAGTTCTTGGATTTGACGAAACGATTTTCGATTGTTGACTTTAACCACTTGATTTGGGAAGATCCATTTCAACCGATTTTCAACCTCTCTGATTTGCCAAGATCTACCCTGATTTCCTGATTTCGAATTTATTCTGAATTAAATCAGAATTTGGTGGGCTTTTTGGGCTCGTTTCTCTTCCCTCTTCTTTAGTACTGGGCCTACAAATAAATTAAACAATAATTAGAAAAAGCAGAGTTTATTCTATAATAGATATGAGAATATGATAATAAATATGCAATATTAGCGACCGATCAATCATATCCATACACACTAAGGTTCAAAAGTGTTTAAAATATCTTGTTTTTGTATTTGGAGAAGTTTTGAAAAAATCGTTTTTCAACTTGGAGATTGGTTTTGAAAAATACAGATTTTTATTTAAGTCAAAATTTCTATATTACAAAAATAGTTCAAAAGATTTATAATATGTGTTGATGTTTGATCACACATATTTGTACTTTAAAGTATTTCAAAGAACTTATTTTGCAGAATTTATGAGAATTTATGGGATTTTATTAAAGATGAAAAGACTAAGTTTTAATCCCTAAAAATGTTTGACCAGGCCTTCTGCCAGTCGACCGAGACAAAAGTCGGTCGACCGGTCCGGTCGACCGATGTGCACAAACGTGCACAGCTAGTTTGGCTGGAGGGCCGGTCGACCGACCCGGTCGACCAGTAGAGAGCTCGCTCTCTGGATCTGGCCTCGGTCGACCGGCAGAGAGCTCTGCTCTCTGTATCCAGACCTTGGTCGACCGGGCGGTGACCGGTGGCACAACGGTCAAAAATCCGATCGTTGGCCGGTCGACCGACAGCAGCGTCAGCTGCTGATTTGACTTCGAACGGCCATATTTTGGGAGCCTATAAATTAGGTTTTCCTTGGACTGTTTTTAATAAAATTTGAAGTGGGTTTTCAAGTTAGTTTTTCCTACCTTTTTAAGGATTTATCTCCACTTGTTTTAGAGGAAATACTTCCATAATCAAAGGAGAGTTTTTCAAGAGCGTTTTAAAAAAGAGATTTTTTGAGTTTTTCCTCCACCATTCTATCTTTTTTTTCTCACACATACTTGAACTATCCATTGTTATATCAATCCTCTACAGATCTTTGTTGTGAGAGAGTTTTTAGGTGATCAAAGTATTTGGATCACCAAGTGTTTCATCTTGTATTTGAGGAGGTGAACTTGCGGGTTCGTATTGTTTCGAGTTCTTGTGGAAGCTCGGTGTAGAGGTGCGCCCTCGGCAAGCTAGTGTGCTTGCGTGTGTTTGTTCTTGTGGGAACAAGTGAGGGGACTAGTGAGTCCAAGAGTTCTAGTGTGAACTCCTTGTAGGTGTTGCGACACCAAGTGATCCAGTGGGATCGATTCTAGTGGAAATCCTTTATAGTGTTGAAGGCGGGGACGTAGAGCAAGGGTGTTCAAACCTCGAAACAAATCTTCCGTGTTTGCGATTGCTCTCTCTACCTCTCACTTGTGTTTATATCTTGCATGCTTATATTGTCTATCTCTTTTATATGCTTGATATACTTGTGCTCCATTGATACATGCTTGGGACTGTTTGCTCACACTTGTATTCAACCAAGAGAGTCATAGTGGCACCTCAACTCTTATCTAGAGGAATCTTGAGGAGATAGTCCAGAGCCCTTCACCGGGAATTCGCTACACTCTTGTTTTATACTTGGTGTGTTTAGCTTAATAGTTTTTAATTTGCATAAAATAATTTTAATTCCGCATTAATTCATCATTAGATTAGCTTATTACCTATGCACCCTCCCCCTGTAGGTGAGCTGCAATACCTTCGTGATTGCAGCAAGCATTTAGTGGAAGAAAAAGACAACAATGAAATAGAAGTAGTAGCACATAATACAGCGGAACTCAATCCTCTTAACACTGAAGCAAATGTTGATGCAAACACAGATAATCGTGATAGTGGTGATGATAGTGATGCTGACTTTGGGGTTAGGCAAATCCAAGCTTGGGAAAAGAAGCACAAGAAGATAGTACTGAAGAAGACAATATTGATATAGATGATGAAGAGGCAGATACACTACATGTATGGGGTGGTCCTGAATGTGATCCTAAGAATGCCTGGGTGTCTAATGCAGATGATTCAGATAATCTAAAGAGTTTGGAAGGATCTGATGATGAGATAAAGAGTAAAAAGCCTTCCACTATTGTTAGGCAGGAAGGAACAGGCTACAAATCCTGTTAGATCTAGGGCCAGAGTTTTCTAACCCAAATGAATTCAGAGATTACATCAGAACAAAGACTATTCTAAAAGGATATGATTTATCTTGTAAGAAGAATGAGGGCAACAGAAAAAGACCTGCTTGTGCTAATGACAAATGTGGGTGAAAGTGCTTTGGGTTATGGGATCGAGAGATGATTAAAAGAGTAATAAAGTCTCTCCACAATGTTCATATGTGTCAAATTGTCAGAGAGAATAGGAAAGCAACTGCAGATTGCCTTGCTAAATATTACGTGAAAGAGTTCGGAGATCAACCCAATTGGCCGAAGAAAGCTACAAGAACACTTTCAGGAGAGATTTGGGGTTAGAATTCAAAGATGACAAATTGTGGAGAACAAGAAGATCAGCAAAGAAGTATATATAAGGGTGTTACATCAAACAGTACAGGGGCTTGTGGAACTACTCTCAATAGTACTACAAAGAAATCCAGGTTCATATTGCAGGGTAAAGGTGAATCCATAGAGTCTCCCCAACAAGCCAGTGTTTAATGAGTTCATCATCTCTTACTTAGCACAAATCAATATGTTTAAAGAGGCATGTAAACCCTTTATTTATCTGGATGGAACATTCTTAAAATCTGAAGTAGAGGGAGTGCTATTGAGTGCAATGGGAAGGGATGCAAATAATCATATGTTTCCTCTAGCTGCAGAGGTGTTACAAAAGAGAATAAGAATAATTGTATTTGATTCTTACGTGTTTGATGGAGGATTTGGAATGCAACCATTATGCTTAATACACTTTTATCTCAGATAGGCAACAGGTAAGATAGTGATGCTCTTCTTTCAATTATGCCTAGATGTCTTTATTACCTTACTTGGTTTTCATTGTATGTAGGGCTTAATAGAAATAGTTAAGTAAGTTATTACTAATTCCCATCATAGGTTTTGTGTTAGACACCTGTACGATAATTTCAAAAAAGAACACAAAGCCCTTATTTTGAAGGAAAAAAGTTTGAAATATAGCCAAAGCCCATTTAAGGTGTGATTACTAAATAGCTTGTAAAGATTTAGATAAGATCAACCCAGATGGATTGCAATGGCTAAAGAATGTTCCCAAACAAAATTGGAACATGAGTCATTTTACAAACTCAAGTTTCTGTAATTTGCTACATAACAACAATTTTGAGTGCTTCAATAGTTTCAGTTTAGAGGCTAGAGACCAATCTATCATCACATGTCTTGAAATGTTGCGCAGACAACTAATGATGAGGTTTGAGAAGAAAAGAGAATGTATTAGTAATTGCACCACTCCAATTACCCCAAGAATTTTGGAGAAGATCAGGAAGAGATGTGAAAGCGCAAGAAAGATGGTAGTTGAACGTATTATAAAGTTCGAGGTTCTATTCGATTCAAATAATTGTATGGGTTAATTTTTGAAAGGGTGTGGAAAGTTTAAGGTATTTTATTGAAATTATCACTATGTAGAAATATATGGATTTGATTAATTAGCGAACCGATTTGTTGATTCTCATGAGTGAAGATACTCTAAATCACTTTATAGTTTAATTCTTATATTGTATTTTGTTTCATTATTATCTTTTGATTAAACAAGTGAGCATATTTCACCTGCTTATATTAATTTTATATTCATATTGAGTGTATCATACAATACAATAAATGAAGACAATATATGTTTGTATCTTCATAAAAATATAGGCACTCTTTCCATTTCACTAATCAAGAACAATCGGGAAAAAAATATAGTATCTCTTAAATTTAAAGTACTGAATATAATCAGTCTGGATAAATAATACTACCAGTTGTACTAATTTACATATATGTCTCTCCCTTATCAATCGGTTCGGTTCATGTATGCGAGTCACACACTCATATTATAAGAGGGCTAATCCCACGTTGACACGTAAATAATATGTCGAGTTTCAGAGTTACAAAGTATGATGGTGATTTTACGCGTCAAGCGATTGGACGGTCGATTCACACCACAAGCGAGAAAGATAATGGAGAAAATATAAATTGCAACATAGAAAGAAGGCAGAGACACAAGATTTTTATGTGAAAATCCAATGCGGGAAAAACCACGGGGAGGAGGAGAGAAAATCCATTATAATTTGTGAAGGTTACAAGGGTTACAGGAATTCTTTATGCCAGGCTAAGTGGTGGGCTTTCTGGATTAAGTTCAACCTCTTTTCTTTTTCTATGTGTCCTCTCTGTTTTTCTGTTTTGTGTATTCCCCACTGTCATTAGAAGAGAGGGGTTATATATGCTCCATCCGCCTTATATGCATGGAGGCAAATAATACGGACAAGATTCTCGCAACTGTATGATCTTCACGTGCTGATTTGTTGTAACAGCCGTGATGATGGGCGCTTGGTCATTGGGATTACATGCAGCGAAATTCACCTCGGCCTATAATTGCCCAGACAGGAGGGCGTTGACACGTTATGCACATGAAGGAGGATTGAGCAGCGTAACTAAAAGCGTAGATCAAGGGTGATCTGTTGTCGTTGTTGTAGAATGACAGAGTTGAAATCTTCGAGCAGGGGAGCTCCGGGATGGCTGAGAGCTTCAGAACTATCGGGCTTTAAAGAGAAGCTTCGGTATTATTTCTGGAGTGGCGGAGGCTTGAGAGTGTGTGGACACGTGGCGCCATCCCACAAAAGTCTGATTCTGACTACTACAGAAACCCCCGTTCTCAGAGCCTGAAGGACAGAAGCAGGAGAACGGAGTGGGTGAAAGCCTCTTTGATGCCTTTGGTTTGACTCGATACTAGTGGGTAGAAGCAGATCTGTGCCATTAATGCAGATCTCTGATCGGGGAAAAACCGTGCACAAAAAGTGTATGTTTTGAAGTTAAGATTTAAAGTGTGTGTGCTTTGGCTTCCTCGATACTTCCGTTATAGCATAGAGGCTAAAACGAGTCGAATCCACAAGGATGGGAGGCGATAGAAGCTTTACCTGTTGATTCACGTGTTTGTTAAAGATTCTTCAAAGTTTTAAAGAATGAAAAGAAAAGAAAAGAAAGAATGAAAAGAGAAGCATAGTGAAAACAAAGAAGTGAGAAACATAGAAAAGAATATGTTTGTGATTTTTGTATGTATATCTAAAATAAAGTGAAAAGGAAAGAAAATCCATGACTACTAACTACTAATGACTCCACCAACATCTAACCTCTTAGTGATAGTTGCCTCACATGTATCATTGGCTATCACTAATCCTTAGTTCAAGAGCTTTACAAAGCATGACTCATATGTAACTCATCACAACCCAACTCAACAAAACAAGTTCAAGTTACACTTAAACCATCAAAACTAAAAGTAAGCATGGAGTAAAATAATGTTAGCTTGTTAGTGGTTAGGAAGTTAGAGTTAGATTCATCATCATGAGCCATCAATGGCTCTTGCAAGAGCAAGGCCAAGTAGAGGCTATTAGATTCATGTGGATTATCATAAAAGAAGTTAGAATAGTGGTGGTTAGTAGTTAGTGTCATGAGAGAAAACATTAGCTACACATGTAAAAGAGATTAGAGAGTAGAAAACAAAGATAAGGTAAGAGAGCACCTTTCATAAATTATCACCTTCTATTACAAGCACTCTTACTTCCCAACATGTACCACTCTCTCTCCCTATTACAAGATCTACAAAATGAAAAATACAAGGGAGGAAGAAGAACACTAACCTAAACTAAACTACCCTAAACTACAACATGAAGATGAAATTACTCCTAAAACTCTGCATATCTCCTTGTTCTGGAACCCAGGGGGGTATATATAGGCATCAGGGAAGAGGGGGGCCAGGGGACAAACCCTGGCCCGAAGCGCGGCCGCAGCCGCGGCCGTACGGCCGCGGAAACGTGGCCCAGGCCGCGTTTCCGCTGCCCTACGGTGGCCGTGCGCGCAGCACTTCGAGCTGCGCGCGGTCATGTCTGTCCCCTGTCAGGCCCTGTGCCCGGTTTCATCTTTGCAGCCCCTGGTTTTCACAAATCAGCTCTCTAGGTCAATGGCTATCTTTAATAGGCTTTTAATCACCAATTAAATGGTGATTTAGAGTCTTCTTCTTCATTGCACACCATGGACCTAGAATCAAGCAAGCAAAGCTTTATTAGTAGAATTTAATATGAAATCAATGTGAAGATGTGATACAAATTATGCAAAATTAGAGACTAATCACACCCCCACACTTATCTTTTGCTCGTCCCGAGCAAAACAAAAAACTAAGAAATTATTACACCACTTTCGCAGGTGACGCGATTGCACTGAGCATGTGCAACAAGCCGTTAAACCTCTAAGTTTCCCCTAGAGGAGGAGTTTTGTCTCCTGAGGGTTTTCAGCGGATTACACCCACAAAATCCATAAAGAAAGAAATCAAATATTAGTATTTGAAAACTCATTTTGAAATAGATAAAAGTGTTGAAGTATTTTTGTGAAAATATAAGTGATCCAAGGTCAGAGGTTAACCAGAAATTTTTCTTTCTTAAACTAAGTCAAAATACAAAAAATCTTGTTATATATTAAATGTAAGAATTTAAAATTGAATTGACTCTTTGATCTTTCATAAAATTCTTAGAAAAATATGTACTTTGTGAATAGTGAAGTTTTTTGGGATATCGACTCTAACTTTCATGCCATTTATTTAATATATATTATTTTTTTATTTATTTTTTCTTTTTTCTTCTCGTAGTTTTCTTAGGCTTTCTTATTTATCCGGGTAGTGAGCCTTTAGCCGGTGACTCCCAAACCAGATGGTCTTAGGGCACCAGATGAGAAAACATCCCTCAGACTTAAGGACTCGAGTAGACAAGGCCACAAAACTAAAGGGGGTTATTTTATTTTTGTCCACCATTTTATGTATGAATAATCATGCTTCCTGAGGCATAATTACCCAACTTCAATAAGTGATTTTTATTTACATAAATTTTTTTTGTTTTTTAATATATATTTTTTATGGCATTTTTAGTCTTTGTTTTAATCCCAAAAATTGTGTAAGTGTGGAGTGCATAAATCTAAGGCAAAAAATTCAAGATCAAATTATCTTTTCAATCTTACTTTCTTATCCCATAATTTAGACAAGATCTATTATTTTGACTCAGTTTAAAATTTCATAATTTGAGGTCTTCCTAATTCCTAAGATAATCTTAATTTTCTTAAAAATGGATCAAAACTATTTCTCTTAATTTCAAAAAGTTTTGTAAAAAGAAAAGAAAAGTTTTTATATAAAAGTTTTTTTTTGTTTAATTAAAAAGAAGTGTAAAAGAAAGAAAATATAAAACTAACTACGTTAGTAAACCCTCCCCCACACTTATCTCATGCATGGTCCTCAATGCATCGTGAATGTGTATACATGAAATAAATGGGAGAGAAGGAAAATTACCTCAAGGGGGTGGCTCTGGTGGTGGTCGGATTGGGCCAAGCGTTGCGACCCAATCAAAATATCATGGATCATCCAGAAATCCACCAAGGACCTCTCTAATATGACCCCAGAAAAGAATTATGGATTGAATGGTCTTATTGAAAAATTTATCCCCATTTAATGGCCAATTTTCAAAAATAATGACTGAGTCATTTTCTTCAACAGTCTTGTCCAACAATGAAGTGTGATTTTTAGAGATGATTGATTTGGACTCAAATGAAACAGGAACAAAAATCGATACCAACTCGGGAAGTTGACTCAGATCAAGTCGAGAGTCAATAATGAGAGTCGAAATTGGCTCAAAAACAGGGTCCAAACCAAAGAAGTGATATTCACACACTTTCCCCAACAATAAAGTATGATCATTAGAGATTGGTGATTCTATTTCACGGTGTACTGGTACAGGATTCAATGTTGACTCTGGAATAGAAAAAAAATCTGGTAAGGATACCGGGGTCATTATTGAATCAAAAAGTGAAATGGAGTCCCCAACAGGAAGTTCAGGATCACATTCAGGTTCGATTTCAATTTCAGGAAAGGGATAACTTGCCAAAATGTCCAGGCGACTTTCATAACTTGGAAATTGGTCAAGTTCAAATGTATGTTCTGAAATTGAAGCTGGATTTCCAAAATGACATGATTCATGGGTCCAATCAGTAGAGTTAGGGATATAAGAATCGGTCAAAGGTTGACAAGAAAGGCTTTCCTCGCTCTCATTGATCAATTCGCTCAAAAGTGAATCTAACCTGCTGATAAGCCGTGTAACAGAATTTGAATTCGGAATCATGTCTTCCATACTCTTTGTAATTGGTTCTTGAAAATATGAGTATGGAAGTTGATTTTTGAAATTGTGGTGAAATTGTGAGTCTATCGGATTTTGCGGTTGTTGCTCGGACTCACGCAAGGGTTCCATACTCAAGTCCAATATTGAAGTTTGTTCATTTTGAATTGGTGAGACTGGAAAAGATGAGTGGGACTCTTGAAAATTTGGTTGAGATGATGAGTCCAACATGTTTTGCATTCTTTCACAAAAGACTTCCAAATGCTTTTCTAGTTCAGATTCTTCTTCAATGGGATGCTCTAGAAAAGGAGCATGTGGAGTTTGATGTGGGAAGGATTGTGAATTGAGCAAATTTTGTATTTATTGTAGGGACTCTTCTATACTCCTTTCCAATGATGATTTTTCTTCAATTGGTGGTTCAGGAAAAAGAGTATATGAGTCAAAATTGTGGAACGAATATTGTGAAAATTGTGGACAAGATGGTTGAAAATTTGACTCGGGGTAGGTGAATCCCCATGAACTCTGTGAAGAGTTGAAATTATTTTGAAAATTATGGTCATATGGTTGGGGATATGGGTCATATTGATTCGGATAATCCCAACTCGGCATATATGGTTGGTTCATGTTGTACATTGCCGGGTCAGAGTTATCCGAGTAAAATGAGGTCGGGGTGAAATATGGATTCATATTATAATTGAAAGAATTGTTGTTATTAAAATCTATATCACAATTTACAAAAAAGAAAAACAAACAAACAAACAAACAACAAAGAAAAAGAAAAAGAAAACAAGCCTATGCTAGGGTTGACTTAGACCTAGACGACTCCTAACTGGTTAGACTGTCCACGGGGGGTATATTATCGGAAGCTGACCACGAGTTAATCGGCCAGGTAGGGGCAAGATCGGTGGAAGGTATCCGTGCCGGAGCAACTGGCCTAATTATGCCAAACTACCGTTCTTCGAGGTTTTGCCTCTCAATCCCCAACTTTAGACACCGATTTAGCAAGAGTCAAATTCTAACAACTTCCCCCTTAGTTCAATCTCTTAAATGAGTCCGAGATGTCCCTAGGGGCCAATGTCTAGCAAATTTTATTTAGGCTTGGGTTGTATGAGTGGGGAGGTGATTTTTGGGCTAAGGGAGGGTAATGACTTCCCCACCTTATGTTGGATTGGGTTTTGCCCTTAAATTAAATTTATACAAGTGTGCAATATAGATAAGATGAACACAAAAAAGCGAGTAAATCACTGAAGTGTTTGTCCTATATTATATGCAATGTCATATGTACACCTCCTATCAATAACATAAGAATAAAATACAGTATATTGGAATAAAAATTGACACGTGCCTAGATGCAAATGTCTAAACCGTTTTAAAGCATCCAATTTCTGTATTTTAGTTCTTACAATTATTTACAATGCACAGGTGATATAAAAAAAATTAGCAGCAGAATATAAAAATATACAAGAATTACCCAACCACACTTGAGCAAGTGTGGACTTCTGCAATGCTAAAACTTTAACCTGCACACCAAAAAACAAAGAAGAAAAGTTAGCAAACTTGCGAAATCAAACCGTTCCCATCCCCGGCAACGGCGCCAAAATTTAATCGGGGAAAAACCGTGCACAAAAAGTGTATGTTTTAAAGTTAAGATTTAAAGTGTGTGTGCTTTGTGATTAGTCTACGATTATGCATTATCATATCGCATTTCCCACCGATTTATGAATAAATTGTCGGTCTAAACCGTGTTTTGGTCTTGATTGCAGGTAGATCCAAAGTTCAAGGGCAAAGGGGTAATAAGAGCCTAATTAAACCTCTTTTATGGTAATTAATCCCGCATTACTTGGAGGCCAAGCTAAGGATTATCTAGAAGATTCATTGAACCTAACCTCCTGCACATGTCAGACGAATATTCGGACGAAATTATCAGAAACGGGATATACCCTGACAACCCACGAAGACAGAGGAATAAACTGACGAAATCCAGGGATTTCTCTCCATGGTATTGCCGCGGAAACGCGGCAATAGCCGCGTTTTCACGAAAATACAGTGGAGCCACGCGTCGATTTTCGACGCATGGCCCCGTCTCGTCTTTTAGAAGCCTCCTGGGCCTATAAATCTCCCTGCATTCAGCCAAACCGAGAGCAGTTTTCGTTTTTAGGAGTAGGTGCAGATTTTAGGAGTAGTGTAGGTGAGTGTTCTTCATTTCTTGTATTTTCTTTTCTTTTTAGATCATTGTAGCAGGGCTGAGTGATTCATAGAGAGAGAGAGATGGTGAGGGATTGATGTAATAGATAGTGACAGTCTATGTAAATGTGCCTCCTTTCTCTTCCATTGTGTAATACCCCGTTCCCGGAATACGTACTTAGTTGCGTATTCAGATTTTCGATCGTATTTTTTCGATTTGTTTCCTGTATTTATTCTGTATTATGAATTCCTTATATGATTGTTTTGCCTTGGATTTGGATCGGTGAACTCGGAGTCAGCCTTGGTCTGAGCCGGGGACTCGATCTCAAGAGTTTTACTTGTTTTAGACATTCTGGTTATCCGATTCGACCGATTTCAGTTTTAAACATCATTTTCCAATATTTTGGATTTTCTATGATTTTCTGAATTTTTCTGTGATTAAGTTGAAAATCTTCAAAACCGGTGTCGGCCAGTGCCGCTGACCAATTCCCGGATTTTTAATTCTCAAACTGTTTAGAATTTTATGATGATCCTTTAGACTTTATCTTTTAGAATTACATTTCCTACTTAAATACTTTTTCTGAGAATTTTAGGATTTTATGAAAATTCCAACAGAGTCGGTAGGTAACTGATTCGGGATTTTTAGTTTTAAAACTATAAAGTATTTCTGAAAAAGGATTTCACTATGAGTCTTCATATATTATTATTGATTTTTGGGTAAATTTGCGAGTCGTTCCGAGATACTTGAATTTCGGGCGATTCCGGTATTTTCCGAATTGTTTTCCGTATTCTTGACTTGAACCCGAGTCTCTGTATTTTCAACAGTTTCATTCTGAGCCCAAAAGAAAATATCTTCTCCTTTATAATTCCTCTTCCTTTTTCCTTTTCTTTATTTCTTACCTTCCTTCCCAAGCCACACACTTTTCCAATTTTCCCAAATTACCAAAATCCCTATTTTTCCTCTCCACACAACTCCCACCTACCTCCACCATTTAATGCAGCTCTCTCTCTCTCTCCCATGGCCGGCCAAGTGGCCAAGAGAGGGACACTCACCTCACCTCCCCTTTTGCAAATAACCCCCTCTCTTCCATCTCAATTACAACCCCTTCACAAATTCCAAATCATATATAAACATTCCTTTACATTTCCTTTTCTTTTTTTCTTCACTTCACCAAAAGAAAGACCCTTCACCAAAATCTCTCCTCCATCTCAAATTCAAACCCTAACTCCAACACCAAGATCATCTTCTCCACCTCAAGCAACTTCAACTTCAACAACTACTTTTGGATTGAGGCCATCATCTCCACCTTGGGATCCTTTCAAGACTACAAAGCTTCACCTAACCAATCCTAGTGAGTATTTTTACTCACCAAGACTCATCAAATTCCTAGTATACTTGTATTTACAATTCTTGTACATTTACATCTTCAAAATCACATTTTTAAACTATCAAGCACAACCACCAGATTCAGTTCTGTACACTGTGTTCGACCATGATTAGTCGACTTGACCTAGAACCTAGTCGACTAGAAACCCTTAGCTGAAACGTAGCCTTTTCTGACTTCACAGTTTTAGTCGACTAGTCCCTATTACCAGTCGACTAGATATCCCTAGTCGACTACTAGAATTCCCCTAGTCGACTCCTGAAATAAACTCAACTCTCTGTATCTCAATCTTAGTCGACTTAAGTATCTGTTAGTCGACTTGTAGTTCCCTGTTAGTCGACTACCCTTTTTACCTAGTCGACTAACTCTTCCTGAAACAGAAACCCAAACTCTCTGGAACACACTATTAGTCGACCACCCTATTTTCCTAGTCGACTAACCCTTCTATTAGTCGACTACTATTCCAACCTAGTCGACTAACTTATGGCTGTCTGGTATTGTGATTTCCTTCTTGACTATGTATCTTACCCTTGATACATGCACTATATATTATTCCTACTTATACTTCATAGCTTGTACTTTATGATCTATTAATTGGTGTATATCATCTCTTGTCACTTCATATTCCCAGGTTTATGTATTGCCATGCAACTGCTTGTTTCATTCTTATACTTGTACCTTGCCGTGATATTATTGCTTCTTTATTTTATACCATGCGTGGCAGACCCTTCGAGGTCGTTGAACCCTGTTTGCTTCTATGTTTCCCCTTGCCTTGCTATGATCCAGACACGTCAGTACATGTTTTCCTTTAACACATGTATATCACCTGACATGCCACCACTTTACTAGACCTCTTGTTATGTCTTGACTGACCCGGCCTATTATCAATCTATTGTTATGTTTATTGCTTGTGATATATCACCACCTTGTCATGCTATCCTTTAAAACCAAGCATGATACACTTGACCTTATGATTATCTTGTTTACGGGAACCCTGCCTTATTTTATGGAACTAAGTGCCACACCATACTCGGTGGGGGCCACCTCTAGAATCCACTCCCTCAGAACAAAGGGCCACATGGAACAAAGTGCCACACCTCACGGTGGGGGCCACCTCTTGAATCTGTAGGGCTATTACTGTTATGACTGTTTATTCCCGTAACCTGATAATCTTAATAAGCTACAACTTGTATGGGTATGGGAGGAAGTGATGGATGCCGGAATGATATCTTGCTTATAGTATGGGAATATGACATGTTGGCGGTACTGTTAGTGGGACTTTGGGCCCACAGATTACTGTTAGGGGGACTTTGGGCCTCCAAAACTGGTCCCAGGTGTATGGGAACTACTATAAGAAGCTATATCAGTTCTCCATCAGCTTCTGATAACAACCCTCGACTTTCTTATATATGGATGTATGTGGGTTGGGATCGATACCGAGACACATACCTAGATATATGGGTTAGACGAGTAATAATAATAATTGATCACTGTTATGGACCTTATTTTGATTCTCGATATTTCAGTCATGTTTCCAGTAGGACACTTATATGATTCCCGTGATTCCAGTTATGTTTCCAGTTGTGATACTTATTATGATTCCCGTTATTCCAGTTATGTTTCTAGTTATGATTCTTAGTATTCTTGTTATATATTCCCGTTTTGACTGTCATATGATTTGCAACTCTGATTCTATATGCTTGGGATTTCTGTGGCATGAGACAAGGGTATATATATGAGGGTTTCCTTGTTTGGATTATCCCCTCGATGTATTAGTCTCATGGGACCGTGACTTAAGCATATACAATCACTTTTGCCTGTAATCAGCCTTACTTTGCATTTCCCGTTTCATGATTATGCTATACCTGTTCTTGTATACCACTCTTGTGTTCTAACCTTTCTACTCTTGTCACTTAGCCATTTGGCTGTAGCCTGTTCATTATTGGGAGGTCCTGACTCCCTTGGATTTGTATGTTCAGGTTGAAGCTTGGATCGAAGTGGAGCTGTCCACAGTAGATCGAGCTTTCTTTAGTGAGCAGGCAGACTAGCTCTACTTCCTTCGTGCCAGACTCCTTTTGACTCACGGGATCTTCACCCTTCTCGTGAGCATTTGTATTTTTATTGTATATTTTACTTATGGACTTGGTTGTGATAAAAGACATATGTAATATGTAATGTTTATCATACACTGTGATGACTTTGTATATGTACCTTTTATGTTGGCATGTGTATGTATACCACGCTTTGTGTTGTACTCTGATCCCTTGCTTGTGCTTTTATGCTTAGCGTATATACGTGGGAGCACTTTCTGACCTACGTATGTACGTTGCAGTGACGTCCCCGTATCCGTGGAATCGGGGCGTTACACATTGTAATCTCCTTCATCTTCTGCATGATTTCTTGTTAACTTTTCTTCTCATGGCAATCTAACTACTAACCACTAACCATCTAACCAATTACTTGATAATCCATATGAATCGGGTTGCCTCTATTAAGGCCTTGTTCTTGCAAGAGCTATTAATGGCCAATGATGATGGGTTCTAACATCTAACTTGCTAACTTTCTAACCAAGCTAACTCTCTTTTATTTTCATGCTTTCTTTTAGTAGTGTAATGAGTGATGCTTGTGTTAGCTTGATCTTGACGCATGTTTGAATGTGATGAACCATCCATGTGCCATACTTTGTATCGTCTCTTGAGGCCAAGGATTATTGATGGCCGAGGATCAAAATGTGAGGCAACTATCATGAAGAGGTTAGCATGGTTAGTGGAGCATTTAGTAGTTAGTAGCCATGAGTTTCTTTTCTTTTGTTTTAGAAATCATTTTCCAAACTCTTTTCTCATTTTTCTATCGATGTTTTCACCGCCTTCTTAGTTCATCCTTGTTCCATTCTATTTTCTATTTTGTTTTCCAAACCACGCTTCACTCTTGTTTTCTTTGCCGTTTTCATCACTCTCCTCACCTACCACATTCTAGATTTCATTTTCATTTCTTTTTCATTCTTTTAACAAAGAAGAATTGTTAACATACAACGGGAATAGAAACTGTTAATACTTCTATCGCCTCCCTTCCCTGTGGATACGACCCGTTGAGCCAATGCTATAACGGAAGTATCGAGGGTATATTAGCACATTCGAGCTTTTCATTGATTTTACATAAAACACACTTTTGAGTGCTAGTTCCGCCCCGATCAAATTTTTGGCGCCGTTGCCGGGGAAGGGAATGGTTTTGATGTCACGTTTTTGTTAACATTGTCTTCTCTATTTTGGTGTGCAGGACATTCTTTACAGGTGCTTCATATTGCAGAGGATAAACTAGCTTTGTACCTCTCTGCTCTAGAAAGCAGGGACCTAGCTTCCAAACAAAAGCCGCGCAACCGCGACATTTGCCGCGAAAACGCGACCAGTGTGTGAACATTGTAAATCTTGTTGTGCTGGGATGTGTTGATTGTAATAGCTAGTATATTTATGCTGCTATTTTTTCTGCTTTGATTGCCTACACACCATAATAAAATAAAGAACTAAAATACAGTATTTGGACGCATTTAAAACGGCTTAGACATTTGCATTTAGGCACGTGTCAATTCAATTCCAATATACTGTATTTTTATTCTGTTGTTGTGATTTGGATGGAGATATAAAAATGGCATTGCATATAGCATAGGACAAATACGTGGGTGATTTATCGCTTTGTGTTATATTCTTGTCTATATTGCACACTTGCAAAAATTGAACTTAAGGGCAAAACCCATACAAGATAAGGTGGGATTTCATCACCCTTCCTTAGCCCAAAAATCATCTTCCCACTCACACAACCCAAGCCCTAATAAAATTTGAATAGACGTTGGCCCCTAGGGACATCTAGGTCTAGGTCAACCCTCCTATTGGCTTGGTTTTGATTTTTCTTTTCTTTTTGTTTGTTGTTTGATTTTTCTTTTTGTTTGTGATTGTTTGTGAAATGGCATTCAATAATAACAATTCTTTCAATCCGAATATGAATCCATATTTCACACCAACCCCATTTGTTTCGGATAATTCCAACCCGGCGTTTTACAATATGCATCAACCAAATACACCGGGTTGGCCTTATCCGAATCAATACAACCCATACCCACATTCTTATGACTATAATTTTCAAAATAATTTCAACTCGTCACAGAGTCAATGGGGATTCACTTCCCCCAAGTTTAATTTTCAACCTCCTTGTCCACAATATCCACCTTGTCCACAATTTACACAATGTTCATTCCCCGATTTCGCTTCCTATACTCCTTTTTCTGAACCTCCCATTGAAGAAAAATCTGAGTTACAAAAGAGTATGGAAGCCAATCTACAAGAGGCAGAGCAACAACTTCAGAAAACATTGACCTCTCCAATTCCACAACATTTTCAAGATTCATACTCAGTTCCACCAGACCAAAATAGAAAACCATCAATTTTGAAAATGAGTATGCGTGAGTCCAAACAAAAATCACGAATGGACTCACAATTCCAAAACAACATTTCATCTTTTCGACAAAATAATGAACCAATCAGCCAGAAAAAGATGCTTGAATTCATGACTCAGGCTCAAAACGTTCGTAATCGTGACATAGATATGATGATCCAAACGCTACCTTCTCATCGCTTGACTTTTTCTAATGTCACTAACCATTCTGTCAGAGCACAGAGTCATGTTGTTTTGGAAATCAAGATTCAATTTCAGCACACCCATCTGAACTTGTCCAAACTTCAAATCCCATTGACATTTTGGCAAGTTATCCTTTTCCTGAAATTGAACTTGAGCATGAATATGATCATAACCCTCAAATTAGTGATTTAATTCTACTTCCTGATTCAATTATGACTCCGGTGTCTTCACCTGATTGCAATCCTTTTCCCGAGTCAGTATTGGATCCTGTACCAATCCATTGTGAAATTGAATCACCAATATCTTATGATGATCATACTGAACTTGACCAATTCCATACTTTTGAAAGTCCCATTGATAAATTGGCAAGTTCTCATTTTTGTGGAATTGAACTCAATGAGGAATATGACTTTGACCCTCAAATTTGTGATCCAGTTCAAATTTCTGAATCATTATTGACTCCTGTTATATTACCCAATTTGAGTAACATTTTAGAGTCAATTTGATTCCCATACCTGCCATTTCTGAACTTGAATCACTAATCTTAGAAAGTCAACATTCCATCATGGGGAAATTGTGGACTTGAGTTTCAACTTCTTGATTTGGACCCACTTCCTGAACCGATATCGACTCCCGAACCTTTACTTGACTTGAGTCATTTCTCTGAGTCGATATTAGTTCCTATATTTCCTGAGTCCAAATCAATCATTCCATTCTGGGACAAGGGTGTTGATAAATTTCACTTCGAAATTATTTTGAAAATTTGGAAATTAGATGGGGTAAATTTTTTAATAAAAATCATAAATACATACATCTTTTTAGTGGGTTGTATCATGGAGGTTTCTGGTGGGTTCCTCTGGACTCCACGCAAGAATGATTGGGTCGCATTTCATGGACCAATCAGACCACCACCGGAACCACCACCTTGAGTTGATTTTTCCTTCCCTCTCTATTTGTTTCATACATACATACATCACGATGCATTGAGGACAATGCATGAGATAAGTGTGGGAGAGGGTTTACTAACTTAGAGTTTTTAGATTTTCTTTCTTTTACACTTCTTTTAGGATACTTTTAGAAACTTTCCTTTTGTATAGGAATTTTCTCTTTCTTTAAAAACTTTTTGAAATAAGAGACAATGTTTTGATCTATTTTTAAGAAAATTAAGATGATCTTAGAAATTAAGAAAGCCTTAATTATGACATCTTAAACCTAGTCGAAATAATGGATCTTGTTTAAAATTATAGGTTAAGTATAAAAGATTGGAAAGATAATTTTAACTTGAATTTTTTGCCTTAGATAGTATGCACTTCACACTTACACATTTTTGGGATGGAAACAAAGACCTAAAATGTCATAAATCAAAAAAAAAATAAAAAAAAAAAAAATATATGAATAAAACATCACTTATTAAGCTGGATAACTATACCTCAAGAAGCATGATTATTCATGCCTAACGGTGGTCAAAAGAATCAAATAATCCCCCTTAGTTTTGTGGCCTTGTTTACTCGAGTCCTTTAACCTGAGGGATGTTTTCTCATCTGGTGCCCTAGGACCGTCTGGTTTGGGAGTCATCGGTTATAGGCTCGCTACATGGGTGAACTAAGAAAGCCTAAGAAAACTGAGGGAAGAAAAAGAAATATATATATATATAAATGGTTTGATGGTTAGAGTTGAAATCCAGAAATTTTCACTATCACAAAGTGCATATTATCTAGGTTTTATGAAAGATAAATTATTCAATCCAATTTTGAATTCTTACCTTAATTGAAGATAAGATTTTGCATGGAGACTAAGTTTAAGGAAGAATGATTTTTGGTGGACTTATGACCTTAGATCACTTATATTTTTGCAAAAAATAGTTCAAAAACATGTCTCTCTTTCAAAATGTGTTTTCAAAATACTAACATTTGTCTTCTTCTTTATAGATTTTGTGGGTGCAATCCGCTGAAAACCCTCAGGAGACAACACTCCTCCTCTAGGGTAACCTAGAGGTTTAACGGCTTGTTGCACATGCTCAGCGCAATCGCGTCACCTGCGAAAGTGGTGTAATAACATCTATAGTATAGTTTTTTTTCTTGTTTTGCTCGGGACGAGCAAAAGATAAGTGTGGGGGTGTGATTAGTCTATGATTATGCATTATCATATCGCATTTCCCACCGATTTATGAATAAATTATCGGTTTAAACCGTGTTTTGGTCTTGATTACAAGTAGATCCAAAGTTCAAGGGCAAAGGGGTAATAAGAGCCTAATTAAACCTCTTTTATGGTAATTAATCCCGCATTACTTGGAGTCCAAGCCAAGGATTATCTAGAAGATTCATTGAACTTAACCTCCTGCACATGTGAGACGAATATTCGGACGAAATTACCAGAAACGGGATATACCCTGACAACCCACGAAGACAGAGGAATAAACTGACGAAATCCAGGGATTTCTCTCCATGGTATTGTCACAGAAACGCGGCAATAGCCGCGTTTCCGCGGCAATACAGTGGAGCCACGCGTCGATTTTCGATGCGTGGCCCCGTCTCATCTTCTGGAAGCCTCCTGGGCCTATAAATATCCCTGCATTCAGTCAAACCGAGAGCAGTTTTCGTTTTAAGGAGTAGGTGCAGATTTTAGGAGTAGTGTAGGTGAGTGTTCTTCATTTCTTGTATTTTCTTTTCTTTTAGATCATTGTAGTAGGGCTGAGTGATTCATAGAGAGAGAGATAGTGAGGGATTGATGTAATAGATAGTGACAGTCTATGTAAAGGTGCCTCCTTTCTCTTCCATTGTAATCTCCTTCATCTTCTACATGATTTCTTGCTAACTTTCTTCTCATGGCAATCTAACTACTAACCACTAACCATCTAACCAATTACTTGATAATTCACATGAATCGGGTTGCCTCTATTAAGGCCTTGTTCTTGCAAGAGCCATTGATGGCCAATGATGATGGGTTCTAACATCTAACTTGCTAACTTGCTAACTTGCTAACCAAGCTAACTCTCTTTTATTTTCATGCTTTCTTTTTAATAGTGTAATGAGTGATGCTTGTGTTAGCTTGATCTTGACGCATGTTTGAATGTGATGAACCATCCATGTGCCATGCTTTGTATCGTCTCTTGAAGCCAAGGATTATTGATGGCCGAGGATCAAAATGTGAGGCAACTATCATGAAGAGGTTAGCATGGTTAGTGGAGCATTTAGTAGTTAGTAGCCATGAGTTTTCTTTTCTTTTATTTTAGAAATCATTTTCCAAACTCTTTTCTCATTTTTCTATCGATGTTTTCACCGCCTTCTTAGTTCATCCTTGTTCCATTCTATTTTCTATTTTGTTTTCCAAACCACGCTTCACTCTTGTTTTCTTCGCCGTTTTCATCACTCTCCTCACCTACCACATTCTAGATTTCATTTTCTTTTCTTTTTCATTCTTTTAACAAAGAAGAATTGTTAACATACAACGGGAATAGAAACTGTTAATGCTTCTATCGCCTCCCTTCCCAGTGGATACGACCCGTTGAGCCAATGCTATAACGGAAGTATCGAGGGTACATTAGCACATTCGAGCTTTTCATTGATTTTACATAAAACACACTTTTGAGTGCTAGTTCTGCCCCGATCAAATTTTTGGCGCCGTTGCCAGGGAAGGGAATGGTTTTGATGTCACCTTTTGTTAACATTGTCTTCTCTGTTTTGGTGTACAGGACATTCTTTACAGGTGCTTCATATTGCAGAACATAAACTAGCTTTGTACCTCTCTGCTCTAGAAAGCAGGGACCTAGCTTCAGACAAAAGCCACGCAACCGCGACATTTGCCGCGAAAACGCGGCCATTGTGTAAACATTGTAAATCTTGTTGTGCTGGGATGTGTTGATTGTAATAGCTAGTATATTTGTGCTGCTATTTTTTCTGCTTTGACTGCCTACACACCATAATAAAATAAAGAACTAAAATACGGTATTTGGACGCATTTAAAACGGCTTAGACATTTGCATTTAGGAACGTGTTAATTCAATTCCAATAT
This sequence comes from Agave tequilana, assembly GCA_038442645.1. Lineage (NCBI taxonomy): Eukaryota > Viridiplantae > Streptophyta > Magnoliopsida > Asparagales > Asparagaceae > Agave > Agave tequilana. The sequence goes on along the minus strand of JAVJIF010010487.1, from coordinate 53,422 downwards.
ACTGTATTTTTGTTCTGTTGTTGTGATTTGGATGGAGATGTAAATATGGCATTGCATATAGCATAGGACAAACACGTGGGTGATTTATCGCTTTGTGTTATATTCTTGTCTATATTGCACACTTGCACAAATTGAACTTAAGGGCAAAACCTATACAAGATAAGGTGGGATTTCATCACCCTTCCTTAGCCCAAAAATCATCTCCCCACTCAGACAACCCAAGCCCTAATAAAATTTGAATAGACGTTGACCCCTAGGGACATCTAGGTCTAGGTCAACCCTCCTATTGGCTTGGTTTTGATTTTTCTTTTCTTTTTGTTTGTTGTTTGATTTTTCCTTTTTGTTTGTGATTGTTTGTGAAATGGCATTCAATAATAACAATTCTTTCAATCCGAATATGAATCCATATTTCACACCAACCCCATTTGTTTCGGATAATTCCAACCCGGCGTTTTACAATATGCATCAACCAAATACACCGGGTTGGCCTTATCTGAATCAATACAACCCATACCCACATTCTTATAACTATAATTTCCAAAATAATTTCAACTCGTCACAGAGTCAATGGGGATTCACTTCCCCCAAGTTTAATTTTCAACCTCCTTGTCCACAATATCCACCTTGTCCACAATTTACACAATGTTCATTCCCCGATTTCGCTTCCTATACTCCTTTTTCTGAACCTTCCATTGAAGAAAAATCTGAGTTACAAAAGAGTATAGAAGCCAATCTACAAGAGGCAGAGCAACAACTTCAGAAAACATTGACCTCTCCAATTCCACAACATTTTCAAGATTCATACTCAGTTCCACCAGACCAAAATAGAAAACCATCAATTTTGGAAATGAGTATGCGTGAGTCCAAACAAAAATCACCAATGGACTCACAATTCCAAAACAACATTTCATCTTTTCGACAAAATAATGAACCAATCAGCCAGAAAAAGATGCTTGAATTCATGACTCAGGCTCAAAACGTTCGTAATCGTGACATAGATATGATGATCCAAAAGCTACCTTTTCATCGCTTGACCATTTCTAATGTCACTAACCATTCTGTCAGAGCCACAGAGTCATGTTGTTTTGGAAATCAAGATTCAATTTCAGCACACCCATCTGAACTTGTCCAAACTTCAAATCCCATTGACATTTTGGCAAGTTATCCTTTTCCTGAAATTGAACTTGAGCATGAATATGATCATAACCCTCAAATTAGTGATTCAATTCTACTTCCTGATTCAATTATGACTCCGGTGTCTTCACCTGATTGCAATCCTTTTCCCGAGTCAGTATTGGATCCTATACCAATCCATTGTGAAATTGAATCACCAATATCTTATGATGATCATACTGAACTTGACCAATTCCATACTTTTGAAAGTCCCATTGATAAATTGGCAAGTTCTCATTTTTGTGTAATTGAACTCAATGAGGAATATGACTTTGACCCTTAAATTTGTGATCCAGTTCAAATTTCTGAATCATTATTGACTCCTGTTATATTACCCAATTTGAGTAACATTTTAGAGTCAATTTTGATTCCCATACCTGCCATTTCTGAACTTGAATCACCAATCTTAGAAAGTCACATTCCATCATGGGGAAATTGTGGACTTGAGTTTCAACTTCTTGATTTGGACCCACTTCCTGAACCGATATCGACTCCTGAACCTTTACTTGACTTGAGTCATTTCTCTGAGTCGATATTAGTTCCTATATTTCCTGAGTCCAAATCAATCATTCCATTCTAGGACAAGAGTGTTGATAAATTTCACTTCGAAATTATTTTAAAAATTTGGAAATTAGATGGGGTAAATTTTTTAATAAAAATCATAAATACATACATCTTTTTAGTGGGTTGTATCATGGAGGTTTCTGGTGGGTTCCTCCGGACTCCACGCAAGAATGATTGGGTCGCATTTCGTGGACCAATCAGACCACCACCGGAACCACCACCTTGAGGTGATTTTTCCTTCCCTCTCTATTTGTTTCATACATACATACATAACGATGCATTGAGGACAATGCATGAGATAAGTGTGGGGAAGGGTTTACTAACTTAGAGTTTTTAGATTTTCTTTCTTTTACACTTCTTTTAGGATACTTTTAGAAATCTTTCCTTTTGTATAGGAATTTTCTCTTTCTTTAAAAACTTTTTGAAATAAGAGACAAAGTTTTGATCTATTTTTAAGAAAATTAAGATGATCTTAGAAATTAAGAAAGCCTTAATTATGACATCTTAAACCTAGTCAAAATAATGGATCTTGTTTAAAATTATAGGTTAAGTATAAAAGATTGGAAAGATAATTTTATCTTGATTTTTTGCCTTAGATAGTATGCACTTCACACTTACACATTTTTGGGATGGAAACAAAGGCCTAAAATGTCATAAATCAAAAAAATAAATAAAAAGAAAAAATATATGAATAAAACATCACTTATTAAGCTGGATAACTATGCCTCAAGAAGCATGATTATTCACGCCTAACGGTGGTCAAAAGAATCAAATAATCCCCCTTAGTTTTGTGGCCTTGTTTACTCGAGTCCTTTAACCTGAGGGATGTTTTCTCATCTGGTGCCCTAGGACCGTCTGGTTTGGGAGTCATCGGTTATAGGCTCGCTACATGGGTGAACTAAGAAAGCCTAAGAAAACTGAGGGAAGAAAAAGAATATATATATATATATATATGGCTTGATGGTTAGAGTTAAAATCCCAAAAATTTTCACTATCACAAAGTGCATATTATTTAGGTTTTATGAAAGATAAATTATTCAATCTAATTTTGAATTCTTACCTTAATTGAAGACAAGATCTTACATGGAGACTAAGTTTAAGGAATAATGATTTTTGGTGGACTTATGACTTTAAATCACTTATATTTTTGCAAAAAATAGTTCAAAAACATGTCTCTCTTTCAAAATTTGTTTTCAAAATACTAACATTTGTCTTCTTTCTTTATGGATTTTGTGGGTGCAATCCGCTGAAAACCCTCAGGAGACAACACTCCTCCTCTAGGGTAACCTAGAGGTTTAACGGCTTGTTGCACACGCTCAGTGCAATCGCGTCACCTGCGAAAGTGGTGTAATAACATCTGTAGTATAGTTTTCTTTTCTTGTTTTGCTCGGGACGAGCAAAAGATAAGTGTGGGGGTGTGATTAGTCTACGATTATGCATTATCATATCGCATTTCCCACCGATTTATGAATAAATTGTCGGTCTAAACCGTGTTTTGGTCTTGATTGCAGGTAGATCCTAAGTTCAAGGGCAAAGGGATAATAAGAGCCTAATTAAACCTCTTTTATGGTAATTAATCCCGCATTACTTGGAGTCCAAGCCAAGGATTATCTAGAAGATTCATTGAACTTAACCTCCTGCACATGTGAGACGAATATTCGGACGAAATTACCAGAAACGGGATATACCCTGACAACCCACGAAGACAGAGGAATAAACTGACGAAATCCAGGGATTTCTCTCCATGGTATTGCCACGGAAACGCGGCAATAGCCGCGTTTCCGTAGGCAATACAGTGGAGCCACGTGTCGATTTTCGACGCGTGGCCCCGTCTCGTCTTCTGGAAGCCTACTGGGCCTATAAATATCCCTGCATTCAGCCAAACCGAGAGCAGTTTTCGTTTTTAGGAGTAGGTGCAGATTTTAGGAGTAGTGTAGGTGAGTGTTCTTCATTTCTTGTATTTTTTTTTCTTTTTAGATCATTGTAGTAGGGCTGAGTGATTCATAGAGAAAGAGATAGTGAGGGATTGATGTAATAGACAGTGACAGTCTATGTAAAGATGCCTCCTTTCTGTTCCATTGTAATCTCCTTCATCCTCTGCATGATTTCTTGCTAACTTTTCTTCTCATAGCAATCTAACTACTAACCACTAACCATCTAACCAATTACTTGATAATCCACATGAATCGGGTTGCCTCTATTAAGGCCTTGTTCTTGCAAGAGCCATTGATGGCCAATGATGATGGGTTCTAACATCTAACTTGATAACTTGCTAACTTGCTAACCAAGCTAACTCTCTTTTATTTTCTTGCTTTCTTTTTAGTAGTGTAATGAGTGATGCTTGTGTTAGCTTGATCTTGACGCATGTTTGAATGTGATGAACCATCCATGTGCCATGCTTTGTATCGTCTCTTGAAGCCAAGGATTATTGATGGCCGAGGATCAAAATGTGAGGCAACTATCATGAAGAGGTTAGCATGGTTAGTGGAGCATTTAGTAGTTAGTAGCCATGAGTTTTCTTTTCTTTTATTTTAGAAATCATTTTCCAAACTCTTTTCTCATTTTTCTATCGATGTTTTCACCGCCTTCTTAGTTCATCCTTGTTCCATTCTATTTTCTATTTTGTTTTCCAAACCACGCTTCACTCTTGTTTTCTTCGCCGTTTTCATCACTCTCCTCACCTACCACATTCTAGATTTCATTTTCATTTCTTTTTCATTCTTTTAACAAAGAAGAATTGTTAACATACAACGGGAATAGAAACTGTTAATGCTTCTATCGCCTCCCTTCCCTGTGGATACGACCCGTTGAGCCAATGCTATAACGGAAGTATCGAGGGTACATTAGCACATTCGAGCTTTTCATTGATTTTACATAAAACACTTTTGAGTGCTAGTTCCGTCCCGATCAAATTTTTGGCGCCGTTGCCGGGGAAGGGAATGGTTTTGATGTCACGTTTTTGTTAACATTGTCTTCTCTGTTTTGGTATGCAGGACATTCTTTACACGTGCTTCATATTGTAGAACATAAACTAGCTTTGTACCTCTCTGCTCTAGAAAGCAGGGACCTAGCTTCCAAACAAAAGCCGCGCAACCGCGACATTTACCGCGAAAACGCGGCCATTGTGTGAACATTGTAAATCTTGTTGTGCTGGGATGTGTTGATTGTAATAGCTAGTATATTTGTGCTGCTATTTTTTCTGCTTTGATTGCCTACACACCATAATAAAATAAAGAACTAAAATACAGTATTTGGACGCATTTAAAACGGCTTAGACATTTGCATTTAGGCACGTGTCAATTCAATTCCAATATACTGTATTTTTGTTCTGTTGTTGTGATTTGGATGGAGATATAAATATGGCATTGCATATAGCATAGGACAAATGCGTGGGTGATTTATCGCTTTGTGCTATATTCTTGTCTATATTGCACACTTGCACAAATTGAACTTAAGGGCAAAACTCATACAAGATAAGGTGGGATTCATCACCCTTCCTTAGCCCAAAAATCATCTCCCCACTCACACAACCCAAGCCCTAATAAAATTTGAATAGACGTTGGCCCCTAGGGACATCTAGGTCTAGGTCAACCCTCCTATTGGCTTGGTTTTGATTTTTCTTTTCTTTGTTTGTTGTTGATTTTTCCTTTTTGTTTGTGATTGTTTGTGAAATGGCATTCAATAATAACAATTCTTTCAATCCGAATATGAATCCATATTTCACACCAACCCCATTTGTTCGGATAATTCCAACCCGGCGTTTTACAATATGCATAACCAAATACACCGGGTTGGCCTTATCCGAATCAATACAACCCATACCCACATTCTTGTGACTATAATTTCTAAAATAATTTCAACTCGTCACAGAGTCAATGGGGATTCACTTCCCCCAAGTTTAATTTTCAACCTCCTTGTCCACAATATCCACCTTGTCCACAATTTACACAATGTTCATTCCCCGATTTCGCTTCCTCTATACTTCCTTTCTGAACCTCCCATTGAAGAAAAATCTGAGTTACAAAAGAGTATGGAAGCCAATCTACAAGAGGCAGAGCAACAACTTCAGAAAACATTGACCTCTCCAATTCCACAACATTTTCAAGATTCATACTCAGTTCCACCAGACCAAAATAGAAAACCATCAATTTTGAAAATGAGTATGCGAGTCCAAACAAAAATCACGAATGGACTCACAATTCCAAAACAACATTTCATATTTTCGACAAAATAATGAACCAATCAGCCAGAAAAAAGATGCTTGAATTCAAGACTCAGGCTCAAAACGTTCGTAATCGTGACATAGATATGATGATCCAAACGCTACCTTCTCATCGCTTGATCATTTCTAATGTCACTAACCATTCTGTCAGAGCCACAGAGTCATGTGTTTTGGAAATCAAGATTCAATTTCAGCACACCCATCTGAACTTATCCAAACTTCAAATCCCATTGACATTTTGGCAAGTTATCCTTTTCCTGAAATTGAACTTGAGCATGAAACCTCAAATTAGTGATTCAATTTTACTTCCTGACTCAATTATGACTCTGGTGTCTTCACTTGATTGCAATCCTTTTCCCGAGTCAGTATTGGATGCTGTACCAATCCATTGTGAAATTGAATCACCTATATTTATGATGATCATACTGAACTTGACCAATTCCATCCTTTTAAAGTCCATTGATAAATTGGCAAGTTCTCATTTTGTGGAATTGAACTCAATGAGGAATATGACTTTGACCCTCAAATTTGTGATCCAGTTCAAATTCCTGAATCGTTATTGACTCCTGTTATATTACCCAATTTGAGTAACATTTTAGAGTCAATTTTGATTCCCATACCTGCCATTTCTGAACTTGAATCACCAATCTTAGAAAGTCACATTCCATCATGGGGAAATTGTGGACTTGAGTTTCAACTTCTTGATTTGGACCCACTTCCTGAACCGATATCGACTCCCGAACCTTTACTTGACTTGAGTCATTTCTCTGAGTCGATATTAGTTCCTATATTTCCCGAGTCCAAATCAATCATTCCATTCTGGGACAAGGGTGTTGATAAATTTCACTTCGAAATTATTTTGAAAATTTGGAAATTAGATGGGGTAAATTTTTTAATAAAAATCATAAATACATACATCGTTTTAGTGGGTTGTATCATGGAGGTTTCTGGTGGGTTCCTCCGGACTCCACGCAAGAATGATTGGGTCGCATTTCGTGGACCAATCAGACCACCACCGGAACCACCACCTTGAGGTGATTTTTCCTTCTCTCACTATTGTTTCATACATACATACATAACGATGCATTGAGGACAATGCATGAGATAAGTGTGGGGAAGGGTTTACTAACTTAGAGTTTTTAGATTTTCTTTCTTTTACACTTCTTTTAGGATACTTTTAGAAATCTTTCCTTTTGTATAGGAATTTTCTCTTTCTTAAAAACTTTTTGAAATAAGAGACAAAATTTGATCTATTTTTAAGAAAATTAAGATGATTTTAGAAATTAAGAAAGCCTTAATTATGACGTCTTAAACCTAGTCGAAAAGAATGGAGCTTGTTTAAAATTATAGTTTAAGTATAAAAGATTGGAAAAGATAATTTTATCTTGAATTTTTTGCCTTAGATAGTATGCACTTCACACTTACACATTTTTGGGATGGAAACAAAGACCTAAAATGCCATAAATCAAAAAAATAAATAAAAAGAAAAAAATATATGAATAAAACATCACTTATTAAGCTGGATAACTATGCCTCAAGAAGCATGATTATTCACGCCTAACGGTGGTCAAAAGAATCAAATAATCCCCCTTAGTTTTGTAGCCTTGTTTACTCGAGTCCTTAAACCCGAGGGATGTTTTATCATTCTGGTGCCCTAGGACCGTCTGGTTTGGGAGTCATCAGTTATAGGCTCGCTACATGGCTGAACTAAGAAAGCCTAAGAAACTGAGGGAAGAAAAAGAAATAATATATATATATATATATATATATATATATATATATTATATATATATATATATATATATAATGGCTTGATGGTTAGAGTTGAAATCCCAGAAATTTTCACTATCACAAAGTTTATATTATCTAGGTTTTATGAATGATAAATTATTCAATCCAATTTTGAATTCTTACTTTAATTAAGACAAGATCTTGCATGAAGACTAAGTTTAAGGAAGAAGAATGATTTTTGGTGGACTTATGACCTTAGATCACTTATATTTTTGCAAAAAAATAGTTCGAAACATGTCTCTCTTTCAAAATGTGTTTTCAAAATACTAACATTTGTCTTCTTTTTTATGGATTTTTTGGGTGCAATCCGCTGAAAACCCTCAGGAGATAACACTCCTCCTCTAGGGTAACCTAGAGGTTAACGGCTTGTTGCACATGCTCAGTGCAATCGCGTCACCTGCGAAAGTGGTGTAATAACATCTGTAGTATAGTTTTCTTTTCTTGTTTTGCTCGGGACGAGCAAAAGATAAGTGTGGGGATGTGATTAGTCTACGATATGCATTATCATATCGCTTCCCACCGATTTATGAATAAATTGTCGGTCTAAACCGTGTTTTGGTCTTGATTGCAGGTAGATCCAAAGTTCAAGGGCAAAGGGGTAATAAGAGCCTAATTAAACCTCTTTTATGGTAATTAATCCCGCATTACTTGGAGTCCAAGCCAAGGATTATCTAGAAGATTCATTGAACCTAACCTCCTGCACATGTCAGACGAATATTCGGACGAAATTACCAGAAACGGGATATACCCTGACAACCCACGAAGACAGAGGAATAAACTGACGAAATCCAGGGATTTCTCTCCATGGTATTGTCGCGGAAATGCGGCAATAGCCGCGTTTTCCGCGGCAATACAGTGGAGCCACGCGTCGATTTCGACGCGTGCCCCGTCTCGTCTTCTGGAAGCCTCCTGGGCCTATAAAAATATCCTGCATTCAGCCAAACCGAGAGCAGTTTTCATTTTTAGGAGTAGGTGCAGATTTTAGGAGTAGTGTAGGTGAGTGTTCTTCATTTCTTGTATTTTCTTCTTTTTAGATCATTGTAGTAGGGCTGAGTGATTCATAGAGAGAGATAGTGAGGGATTGATGTAATAGATAGTGACAGTCTATGTAAAGGTGCCTCCTTTCTCTTCCATTGTAATCTCTTTCATCTTCTACATGATTTCTTGCTAACTTTTCTTCTCATGGCAATCTAACTACTAACCACTAACCATCTAACCAATTACTTGATAATCCACATGAATCGGGTTGCCTCTATTAAGGCCTTGTTCTTGCAAGAGCCATTGATGGCCAATGATGATGAGTTCTAACATCTAACTTGCTAACCAAGCTAACTCTCTTTGATTTTTATGCTTTCTTTTAGTAGTATAATTAGTGATGCTTGTGTTAGCTTGATCTTGACGCATGTTTGAATGTGATGAACCATCCATGTGCCATGCTTTGTATCGTCTCTTGAAGCCAAGGATTATTGATGGCCGAGGATCAAAATGTGAGGCAACTATCATGAAGAGGTTAGCATGGTTAGTGGAGCATTTAGTAGTTAGTAGCCATGAGTTTCTTTTCTTTTGTTTAGAAATCATTTCCAAACTCTTTTCTCATTTTTCTATCGATGTTTTCACCGCCTTCTTAGTTCATTCTTGTTCCATTCTATTTTCTATTTTGTTTTCCAAACCACGCTTCACTCTTGTTTTCTTCGCCGTTTTCATCACTCTCCTCACCTACCACATTCTAGATTTCATTTTCTTTCTTTTTCATTCTTTTAACAAAGAAGAATTGTTAACATACAAGGGAATAGAAACTGTTAATCCTTCTATCGCCTCCCTTCCCTGTGGATACGACCGTTGAGCCAATGCTATAACGGAAGTATCGAGGGTACATTAGCACATTCGAGCTTTTCATTGATTTTACATAAAACACACTTTTGAGTGCTAGTTCCGTCCCGATCACTTTGGCTTCCTCGGTACTTCCGTTATAGCATAGAGGCTAAAACGAGTCGAATCTACAAGGATGGGAGGCGATAGAAGCTTTACGGTGATTCACGTGTTTGTTAAAGATTCTTCAAAGTTTTAAAGAATGAAAAGAAAAGAAAAGAATGAATGAAAAAAGAAGCACGGTGAAAATAAAGAAGTGGGAAACATAAAAAAGAATATGTTTGTGATTTTTGTATGTATATCTAAAATAAAGTGAAAAGGAAAGAAAACTCATGACTACTAACTACTAATGACTCCACCAACATTCTAACCTCTTAGTGATAGTTGCCTCACATGTTTCATTGGCTATCACTAGTCCTTGGTTCAAGAGCTTTACAAAGCATGACTCATATGTAACTCATCACAACCCAACTCAACAAAACAAGTTCAAGTTACACTTAAACCATCAAAACTAAAAGTAAGCATGGAGTAAAATATTGTTAGCTTGTTAGTGGTTAGGAAGCTAGAGTTATATCCATCATCATGAGCCATCAATGGCTCTTGCAAGAGCAAGGCCAAGTAGAGTCTATTAGATTCACGTGGATTATCAAAAAGAAGTTAGAATAGTTGGTGGTTAGTAGTTAGTGTCATGAGAGAAAACATTAGCTACACATGTAAAAGAGATTAGAGAGTAGAAAACAAAGATAAGGTAAGAGAGCACATTTCATAAATTGTCACCTTCTATTATAAACACTCTTACTTCCCAACATGTACCACTCTCTCTCCCTATTACAAGATCTACAAAATGGAAAATACAAGGGAGGAAGAAGAAGAACACTAACCTAAACTAAACTACCCTAAAACTACAACATGAAGATGAAACTACTCCTAAAACTCTGCATATCTCCTTGTTCTGGAACCCAGGGGGTATATATAGACATCAGGGAAGAGAGAGGCTAGGAGACAAACCCTGGCCCGAAGCGCGGCCACAGCCGCGGCCATACGGTGGCCGCGCGCGCAGCACTTCGAGCCGCGCGCGGTCATGTCTGTCCCCTGTCAGGCCCTGTGCCCGGTTTCGTCTTTGCAGCCCCTGATTTTCACAGAATCAGCTCTCTAGGTCAATGGCTATCTTTAATAGGCTTTTAATCACCAATTAAATGGTGATTTAGGGTCTTCTTCTTCATTGCACACCATGGACCTAGAATCAAGCAAGCAAAGGTTTATTAGTAGAATTTAATATGAAATCAATGTGAAGATGTGATACAATTATGCAAAATTAGAGACTAATCAATCTCCAGGATTGCATCAGAGATCATATTGCTGGATGACAGCTGGCGCATTGGTCCGTCTAGCCTCTTAGACTTGGTAACTGGCATCTCTTAAGATTTCGGCACTATAATGACTGAGATCGCAGGATAGTAAAGTTGATATAGTGCTTCTCTGATTGATCAAAATTCTTAGGATATGAACCTTCTTTTCAGGGATCAAGGATTTGAATGGAGACGGTTTGGCTCCTCCTCCTTCTATAAATAGGATGGAATCCTTTGTGTAGAAGCAACTTCTGTTATCTCCTTAGTAGAATCCACTTCTGAGCTCTTCTCTTGTTGTCTTGTTGAGTTGCCATAAGCCCTTCTCTCCTCTTCATTGGATGGAGAAAGAAAAGGTGGAGAAGATGGTGGTCGAACTTTCATTGTTCGGGAGTTTGTTTGGCGCAAAATGTCACTCTCTGCGATGAGCCTATCACAAAGCATCAGTTTTCATAATAGGGCTCTGCCGCCTGGGGCGATTGCTTGGTGGCCCGCTTCGATTAGAGCCGATGATCTGGTTCGGAGTCACCCAATCTTTAAGGGGCTAGAGTCATTCTAAAAAATCTGACCCTCCCTCCATATAGGGTGTATGAGGAAGGAAGAGGCGAAACACATCGATCAATTTTGTGGAGGTGTCGCCTTTTGCCCTAAATCCCTATCCTCTTCCCTAGAATGCCACAGTAGAGGAATATCTTTTCTCCTTCTGACGTGTTCTGTCTTAGTCCGTCTGGTCGGACGTTGTTGCCTCGCTCCTAGAGGGCTTCTTGGGGATCGCCTTAGCGGGTGGTGGTCATCTGGCTTCCTTGAAGGAATGAAAAGTTGCTGATGAGACATGACTACCTGCTTCTGGGTCCACTGCAAGGGTAAAGACTGCCCCCAGAGATCTCCGATTGAACGAGCGTTGTCCATCCTTTCTTCGGGGATCTTCAATGGTGGCAGAATAGGATCCCGAATCTCCTGTATTTCTTTTTCAAAAACCAACACAGGGATAAAAGATTTCATGTATTCATTTGTCATTTGTAACGACATAATGAATTTTGATTAAATGTAACTGTATGCTATCTTGTACTGGAAATGAATGAGTTCTTTAGATCTTTTCGGATCGTGATGTGAAATTATCATACCCCTTCAGAGGTCTGACTTCTGGGTGGCAAGAATATGATGTCTGTTTTATCACTCCAGTGGCACCTCTATCTCCAAGCAAACAGACGAGGATCTTCGAGTGAAGTAAGGACTTCAGTCGCAGAGTTGAACCTAGTTGTAAGGCGCTGATCCTCGAGTAAAGTGAGGGCTTCAGTTGCAGAGTTGAACTGGGCCATGAGGCGCTAGTTTCTTAGTGAAGTGAGAATTTCAGTCGTAGAGTTGAACATGATTGTTTGATATTTGTGTTGATGTTCTCGAGTGGAGGTTTCCCTCCCCAGAATAGACAAACAAAAGGAGCTGTGTAAGGGGACTGGGAGCCTAAGCTACTGAGCAGGGCAGGCAGTTACTCAATTGGGGGTCACTGTCAAATTGAGGATGAGCCTTTAAAACCCAAAGATAGGTGTTTGTACTATATCTCTCGAGTGGGGGCTTCCCTCCTTGGAGCATAGACAAACCGGTAGTAGCCCAATTAGGAATGAACCTTTCGAACAGTAGTTTCCTGGTTAGGAATGAGCTGTGGTCTTTGTACTACATCTCTCGAGTGGGGCTTCCCTCCTCGAAGTAGAGACAAATTGACAGTATCCCAGTCGAGGATGAACCTTCCGGATGATAGTTGTCTCACTAAGGATAAGCCGGGTAGTTGCCCGGTGGGGATGAACCTGTCAGACGGTGGTTGCCCACCAGGGATGAGCCGAGATGGTGGCGATTGCCTAATTTGGGATGAACCTTTCGAAGGGCGATGCCCAATCAGGGATGAGACAGACTGTTCGTTGAGGCAGAAGGTTATGGTATCATTATTGAGTGGGGGCTTCCCTCCTCAGAACACATAATAGAATTAAGGCAGACGACTTAAGTAAACAGGGATAAGTCAGAGTGTTACCGGAGGTGAATGCTTGTGCTACTTATAACTCTCCGATCTGTGGTAATGGAGACGTTACTGTGACATATAAACACAGGGCGAAAACACCCTCACATATATACGCTAAGCATAAGTACAGGCAGGAATCAGAATATAGAAGTACATGGTGCATTATAGATTCCAACTAAAGAGTACAATTTCAAAGTTAACACAGAATGTGACATAATATTACAAGCATATTACATCAACGATAGGCGCAAAAGTGAGAATTATAAGAAGATATACAAATATGAATAGTAAAAAAGATGCCCATGAGTTACAAAAAGGAAACTCGAGAGCTGACAGGGGGCTTGAAAGAAAAGGACCTCGGATGATCTACCTGATTTACTACGTTACCACTACGCAACTCTGATCAACAGAAAGTCCATCACGTTTCAAGCTTTGGGATATGGACATGCAGGTTCAGGGGAGTCAGAAAGCTACCCAATTAGTGGTAAGATGAGTACCAAGTGGTGTGCATAGGTAACCATATGTGTATCAATCCGAATCGAAAAGCATATATTGAAAATTGCATCGTGATAGACACACACAAGCAGGTAATGAGGCATCAAGTAAAATAAATATGAAAAAATCAGTTGTAAAAGCCTAAATTACGATTTTGAGGTCAGTACGTCGAAGAAATACTCCAAACAAATAAACCCTCATATATATAACTTAGCTCACGTCATTGTAGCCTGAGTTCACACAACCCTAGCTGTCTCTTAAACTAAAAAAACAACATAAAATCGATAAAACTGATAAATCGAATATGGACAAAATCAATTGTACAAGCTCAATTTATATAATCCAAATTAATAAACCCTCAAATATATACCTTATACCTCACATTACTAAAATCTGAGTTCATACAATCCGAATTGTAAAACAACACGACAAATTATTAATTTTTATTATTATTACTCGTCCGACCCATATATCTGGGTATGTGTTCTGGCATACGTTCCAACCCACATACATCCTTATATGAGTAAGTCAAGGTTGGTTATTGAAACTGATGAAAAAACTAATGAATTGCATACCCGAGACCATGGCCCAGGATGTTCTGTTGCTGATACGGAACTACCACGAGGCGCAAGAGGGGAAGGGTCTTATTGAATGCCCATTCGGGAAAGAGAAGTAATTAAGGTGCGAGCACACCCCGCGGAACAACTAGAGGCCCACAGGTAAAACCAAAATTTTAGTTGCACAATATACCTAATACTACTGTAAACACAATCACCAATTGAAATCCATCAGTTTTTCTCGATCGGATGTAAGTTGTCCTTTTATTAAAGATTATTATATAATTATTAATTTACAAAAATAGTAAGAGCATGACAGGTGGAACATGGCAGGTGCAGGAGTATGGGAGTACAGAAGTACGGGAGTAACAGGATATTAATTATTAGGTTCTCATAATGTGATAATCATAAGTAACAGGATATTAATTATTAGATTCTCGTAATGTGATAACCATAAGTCAAGTGTTGACATAGCAGGTATCAGGAAATAACATGCAAGTGTCAGGTGATAACATGCAGGTGTCAAGTGTCAAGTGATAACATGTCAAGTGATTAGCATAGCAGATGATTTTGGGATCGAAGTTATGATGACTTCGCGTTTAGCACGCTGTGGTGCTTTGTTCTTGGCCCTACCGCAAAGGTGGCTAGCACTGGAGAGTGCTTCAGTTCTAGCCTCACGGCTGAGAGCTTTGTTAGTACCCTTAGGTACCGGCACTATATTAGCCACTTCATCAGTAACTTTGCGCAAAGTTATGGTGACTTTGCTTTTAGCACGCTGAGATGCTTTGTGCTTTGCCTTACTGCGAAGGTATTTAGCACTGCAAAGTGCGTCAGTTCCAGCCTCACAGCTGAGAACTTTGCTCGTAGGAGTGGGGTTGGCACTAGAGGCTAATGCTTCTAAATTGGGCGAAGACAGTGGCATCTTGCCTTTGTCTTCGCGTGATTGGTGAGGTTGTGTTGGAACTTCGCCTGAAACTTCACGCAGAGCCTTCTGCTTCGCCCTCCACATCTTCTTGGAAGCGATGTTTTAGGTTCGCAGAGAACCTGTTTAACCTCGCGTGAGGCACTTTTAGCCTCGGTTGAGGTAGAGAGGAGCTGGGAAGAGGCTTGTCCAGTTGCTCGCCCAGCTAAGGCTGGTTTCTGTTCTGTAACCACTGAAGCCGTAGCCACAGAGACCTTCATGTGCTTCCACGCGTGAGCACTGGGCTACTCCCAGAGAGTAGTTCTTCGAATTTTTCTTGGTCAAAGTGAATGACCAAGTTTTTGACTATGACGGGTCCAAGACTCTGACCGTTGCATTGCGACATCGTCTCCTTGTTGCAAAAGACCTTGTACCCAGCGGAGTCACCATCTTGTTTTCCATCGAAAGGAGATTGCTATTCGTGAAAAAACTTACAAAAAAATGATAGAGAAGCGAAATTACAAGTAATCAAAAGAAGAAATACAAATAGATCTCCTCTGAGATTTCTGGGGAAGTATGCCGGTAGGAATCTGTTGGCCCAAAGGCCTATCACCCTAGTTTTGATGATGATCAACTCATGAAGTTATGTTTACTAATGATCTTGTGTTTAATTAGTGACAGATTTGTTATCAAGATCTTAGTAGGTGTGGAGCTTCAATAAAGGATTTAAAGTCAAGTTTTGAAGCTAGCACCGGTTGATTCAAGAGCTTGTGCATCAAGATCACATCAAGTACTCAAGAGGAGTCTAGCTCTATGGATCAAGCTTGGACCAAGTCAAGAAGATGAGAAGCCTTCAAGTGAAGACTTCAAGAAGATGAAGACTTGTGTCTAGGTATAAGATTTTGTTTTTGTTTTAGTTAAAAATGTAAAGGATAGATAGTTGGTGGATTGCTCAAGTTCATATCACACACACACTCTTGATTTAATTGTTTTCATAAAAGATTTTTTTGGTTTACAAAAGATTTTTTTCTTTTTGGAAAAATACCTATTTGGATTTTGGTGATTCTCATGTACTTATCTTTTAACCAAAACCAAGTTTAGAGATTTATGACAAAACATAGATATTTCACCTTGATTGTGTAGTGGATCATATCCATACACACTATGCCTTAAAATGAATTATGATATCTTGTTTTTGTAATTGAAGATGTTTTGGAAAAACAAAGTTAGAAAACATGTTTTGAAAAATACAGTTTTTATCATGGGCCAAATATTTCCAAGTTACAAAATAGTCCAATCTTTTATAACATACCTTGATTTTGTGCAAGCATGTTTGTATATCAAAGTATATTGGCTACACTATTTTTGTAGATTTTTATGTATTTTATGGGATTTTATTTGAACCAAAAAGACAAACTTTTTAATCCCAGAAAAATTGTTTCAGGCTTCAGCTAGTCGACTTATACTAACTTATAAGTCGACTAACCCTGAAGTCGGTCGACCGGGCCGGTCGACCGACGTGCACAAATGTGCACGGCTGTGTGTACTGGTGGTCGGTCGACCGTGCCGGTCGATCGCTCCAGAGAGCAGTGCTCTCTGGAAAGTTCGGTCGACCGCACCGGTCGACCGGGGCTCCAACGGTCAGAAATCCGACCGTTGGCGGTCGACCGGGCCGGTCGACCGACAGTTCTGACAGATCCCAACGGCTATATTTTCTGGCCTATAAATTGGGGGGTCTTGTCATTGTTTTGTTACAAGATTTTGGAGTCTCTTAGAGCCAGTTTTTCCCAGACTTTTAAAAGGGTTTTCTCCACAAAATAGAGAGCAAATATTTCCTATCTAAAGGGAAGTTTTATCAAGAGTGTTTAAAAGAAAGTCTTTGAGTTTTCCTCCACCTTTCACATCCTTGTTTTTCTCACACCACACTTGAGCTATCCATTGATTATACATCCTATAGGTGTGTTGTAGTGAGAGTGCTTTAGGTGATCAAAGTGTTGTGATCACCAAAGATCTTTTCTTTGTTCTTTGAGGAGACGGGCAAGTGTGCTCGTAATTGTTTGGGTCCTAGTGAGGACTTGGTGTTTTCGGGTTCGGGTGCGAACTCGTGTTTGAGGTGCGGCCTCGGCGAGCCGGTGGGCTTGCGGTGTGTACGGGACTAGGGAGTCCGAGGGCTTGTAGGTGTTGCGGCACCAAGGAGAGATCCATTGGGATCGTGCATAGTGGAAATCCTTCGTGTGTCGAAGGCGGGGATGTAGAGCAAGTGTGCTCGAACCTCTAAACATACCCTTGTGTTTGCGATTGCTCATTCTCTCTCTCTCTATCTCCTTGTTTATATCTTGCATTACTTATCTTGTCTTTACCTTTATATGCTTGATATATTCCTTGTGCTCATATTGATATATACTTGCGTGGGATTGTTGCTAACACTTGTATTCAGTCAAGAGAGCCAACGCGGCACCTCAAACCATTCAAGGGGAATCTAGAGGAGTTTGTCCAGAGCCCTTCACGGGGAATTTGGCAACACTCTTGTGTTATACATAGTGTTTAGTGTAAAAGTTTTAATTTGGTCATAGTTGCTTTTAGCTTCCGCATTATTTGCATAATTCATCATTAAGTGACCATTAGATTAGCCTTCACCTATTCACCCCCCTCTAGGTGAAACCTTCAATTGGTATCAGAGCTTGGTACTCTGATTTTGGTCTAACAACCTAGAGTAAAAGATCCTTATTTTTAGGCTAATCACAATATTTTGTACACACACCATGGACTTCATGTCACCACCCATGTTTGACATTGTTAACATCCATATATGGAAGGTGAAGATGTCATTGTACCTCAAAGCCCTAGGTTATCATGTTTATCTTGCCACTACTAATAATACATATTGTTTAGATGGTAAGAATTTTGAGGCTAATGCAAAAGCCCTTCATGCTTTAAAGTCAACCCTAAATGATGATTATTTATCTAGGGTTTCTAACTTTGATTTGGCTTTTGTAGTTTGGAACACCCTCGTCTCCCTTGGCGAAAAAGAACAGTATTATGCCGGGAGCGATTCGGACGTTGGAAGCGACATCTCCAATGTGTGCTACATGGTCCAAGGGGATACCCCCTTGAGGTAACTTCCGAATCCGAGGATGAGAATAATAACATGTCATATGAAGAGCTTTCTACATTTTGTCAAACTATTCTTGAAAAATATGACATGCTTAAGAAAGAAAATAAAAATTTGAAAAAGAACATTGCTTGCATGCATATAGAACAAGATTCATTTAAATCTAGCATTGCATGTTTAGAAAAAGATAACAAAATTTGAAAAAGAATTTTGATTGCATGCTAAAAGAGAACGATTCTTTTAAAACTAAAATTGCATGTTTAGAAAAAGAAAATAAAGATTTGAAAAATGAGAATGTTTCCTTATTTTCAAAATTGAATGATTTGTGTGAAGGAAACAATACTTTGAAAAATAAAATTGATTTGGTGGAAAAACAAAAAGAAGTTGTTTTTCAAGAAAATAAATCTTTGAAAAGAAAAATTTGTGAAAAAGGAAAAGATTTTGTTTCACAAAAGAAAAAGAAAAATGATTCTTTATCTCATCATGCTTTACATGCCACCACTAATGAGATAAAAGTTTTGAAAAATAAAATGGATGGTTTGAGTTCAACTTTGAACTCTTGTGCTTTTAATCATTCTAGGTTGGAGTCAATGTTTTCAAAGAAACAAACTCCACATGTTCATGCACATCATACCCATCATGCATATGCTTATGTTGCACACCATGATCATTCACACACACATAAGCATACTAAGGTGTATGTATGTACACATTGTGGCCGCAAAGGCCATTTAGCAAAATTTTGTTTTGATAAGTTGCATGTTTTAAATTTTGCTAATAAAAATGTTTGGGTGCCTTTTAAAGCTAACCCCCAAGGACCCAAAAGAATATGGGTACCAAAACCCCCACCCTATGTTTTTGATGTAGGTGAGGGATCTCTCAAGACGTGAGAGACTTGGTGCCTTGATGGTGGATGCACTTGGACTTGATGGACACATATATAGATGCATCGCTATCAAGGAGTTTTCGTGGGACTACCACCATGTTTGGAGATTGGAACATAGTTCCTTAGTTGGTAACTATTTCTCAACTCTTAATTTATTTACATGCTTAAAACTAGCCTATACATGCCTATTTCATATGTGATATTTTGAGCATGTTCATGTTTTAGGTTTTGTGCTTCACGTGGTATTTACATGCTTAGATGTAGAATGTGTCAAACTTGCATTTATACATATACAAATAGTGAATTAAAATTGACTCATATATATTTGAACTTCATGCTAACTTGTATCCACTATATGCATATGTATAAGCTAGTTTTGATGATTCTCATTTATACATGCTTTGCCAACTTTTATGCTTTACTTCATATATATGTATTATTAATTCAAATCTAATAAATATACATGTATATCCATTTTGAGTCTCTTGCCTTCATGCAAATATTATTAATAGACTCTTTTTATGTTTGGGATATGTATGTGTATTGTTAGGATTGGATAAATCATACATATGCCTAGAAGTTTATTGTTTTATTGAAAAATGATTTTTTCATGTTTTTGTAAAAATTTGATACATGATCATTTTTGAGCTTCAATGACTATTTTCATGAAAATGCTATTTACATGACTTTTGAACACTCACACTTTATTTCTTTTGTCATGACTTTGATTCATGAACACTTTTATGAGCTTAATCGATCTTGAGTGTAAAATTTCGTGTATTTAGTATGATTTATGAAAAATATATGATTTGATGTTTTTGAAGGATTTTTAACTAGTTTTTCAAAAATTATCTTTAACTAGTTAATTATTCTTCCTTTGGTAGTGATTTTCAATGCTATACTATTTTCAAATCTATTTTTGAAAACCCCTACCATCTATGGGAGGATGGATGGGCGATTATGCCTTGTTGCTTCATTGAAAATCTTCTATCTTGTGCATATGAAGGGTGGTAGGTTATGAGATATACACTTAATTTTTATTGTTATGTCAATTGGTATCATTGAATCGTTTCAATTGGTATCAATATGAACTTATTTTGTATATACTCATATTTTGTTTTCTTATATATGTATGTATCAATTTCAATTGGTATATTCATTTCATACATATATATGATTTTCATGTGCTAACTTTCAATTGGCTCACAATTTTAAAAGCACAAAGTTTTTGATGAAAAATAAAAATTTTTGGATCATTATGTTTACCATTGATATCAAAATGCTTCAACTTCATATTTGTTAAAATTCTATTGGTATCAATATGTTTTACAATAATGACTATTTTCAATTTGGTATCTTAAAAATTTGTTTGTTTTACAAAAGCTCTGATACCTTTAAAAATTTTTGTTTAAGAAAAATTAATTAATTAAAAAAACATTTTGTTGATTTGTATTACCCCTTCTTGATCTTTTTGTTTTTGATAAAAAGGGGAGAAAAATTTATTTGATTTGATTTTACTTTGACCCCTTTGTTGATGATTGACAAAAAGGGGGAGAAGTATTTGAGTTTATATGCATGTTTTCATTGCTTAAGGGGGAGAAGTATTTGTCTTCCTTGTTACTTATGCATATATGTTTTGCAAATAGGAGAAAAAGATTTTGATTTATGCTTGTTGCATATTTTATCTCCATACATTGCATACATGTCATGTGCTTCATTTCCATATTATATTGTTTATGTGTTATGCATGAGTTAAGGGGGAGCTTCTTTGAAGCTTTACTTTAATCCATGCATATATAACTCCATGAGTTTTGTCATCATCAAAAAGGGGAGATTGTTGGCCCAAAGGCCTATCACCCTAGTTTTGATGATCAACTCATGAAGTTATGTTTACTAATGATCTTGTGTTTAATTAGTGACAGATTTGTTATCAAGATCTTAGTAGGTGTGGAGCTTCAATAAAGGATTTAAAGTCAAGTTTTGAAGGTAGCACCGGTTGATTCAAGAGCTTGTGCATCAAGATCACATCAAGTACTCAAGAGGAGTCTAACTCTATGGATCAAGCTTGGACCAAGTTAAGAAGATGAGAAGCCTTCAAGTGAAGACTTCAAGAAGATGAAGATTTGTGTCTAAGTATAAGATTTTGTTTTTGTTTTAGTTAAAAATGTAAAGGATAGATAGTTGGTGGATTGCTCAAGTTCATATCACACACACACTCTTGATTTAATTGTTTTCATAAAAGATTTTTTGGTTTACAAAAGATTTTTTCTTTTTGGAAAAATACCTATTTGGATTTTGGTGATTCTCATGTACTTATCTTTTAACCAAAACCAAGTTTAGAGATTTATGACAAAAACATAGATATTTCACCTTGATTGTGTAGTGGATCATATCCATACACACTATGCCTTAAAATGAATTATGATATCTTGTTTTTGTAATTGAAGATGTTTTGGAAAAACAAAGTTAGAAAACATGTTTTGGAAAATACAGTTTTTATCATGGGCCAAATATTTTCAAGTTACAAAAATAGTCCAATCTTTTATAACATGCCTTGATTTTGTGCAGGCATGTTTGTATATCAAAGTATATTGGCTACACTATTTTTGTAGATTTTTATGTATTTTATGGGATTTTATTTGAACCAAAAAGACAAACTTTTTAATCCCAGAAAAATTGTTTCAGGCTTCAGCTAGTCGACTTATACTAACTTATAAGTCGACTAACCCTGAAGTCGGTCGACCAGGCCGGTCGACCGACGTGCACAAATGTGCACGGCTGTGTGTACTGGTGGTCGGTCGACCGTGCCGGTCGACCGCTCCAGAGAGCAGTGCTCTCTGGAAAGTTCGGTCGACCGCACCGGTCGACCGGGGCTCCAACGGTCAGAAATCTGACCGTTGGCGGTCGACCGAGCCGGTCGACCGGCAGTTCTGACAGATCCCAACGGCTATATTTTTCTGGCCTATAAATTGGGGGGTCTTGTCATTGTTTTGTTACAAGATTTTGGAGTCTCTTAGAGCCAGTTTTTCCCAGACTTTTAAAAGGGTTTTCTCCACAAAATAGAGAGCAAATATTTCCTATCTAAAGGGAAGTTTTATCAAGAGTGTTTAAAAGAAAGTCTTTGAGTTTTCCTCCACCTTTCACATCCTTGTTTTTCTCACACCACACTTGAGCTATCCATTGATTATACATCCTATAGGTGTGTTGTAGTGAGAGTGCTTTAGGTGATCAAAGTGTTGTGATCACCAAAGATCTTTTCTTTATTCTTTGAGGAGACGGGCAAGTGTGCTCGTAATTGTTTGGGTCCTAGTGAGGACTTGGTGTTTTCGGGTTCGGGTGCGAACTCGTGTTTGAGGTGCGGCCTCGGCGAGCCGGTGGGCTTGCGGTGTGTACGGGACTAGGGAGTCCGAGGGCTTGTAGGTGTTGCGGCACCAAGGAGAGATCCATTGGGATCGTGCATAGTGGAAATCCTTCGTGTGTCGAAGGCGGGGATGTAGAGCAAGTGTGCTCGAACCTCGAAACATACCCTTGTGTTTGCGATTGCTCATTCTCTCTCTCTTTCTATCTCCTTGTTTATATCTTGCATTACTTATCTTGTCTTTACCTTTATATGCTTGATATATTCCTTGTGCTCATATTGATATATACTTGCGTGGGATTGTTGCTAACACTTGTATTCAACCAAGAGAGCCAATGCGGCACCTCAACCCATTCAAGGGGAATCTAGAGGAGTTTGTCCAGAGCCCTTCACGGGGAATTCGGCAACACTCTTGTGTTATACATAGTGTTTAGTGTAAAAGTTTTAATTTGGTCATAGTTGCTTTTAGCTTCCGCATTATTTGCATAATTCATCATTAAGTGACCATTAGATTAACCTTCACCTATTCACCCCCCCTCTAGGTGAAACCTTCAGAATCTGATCAGCGCGCGATCACTTTATCCCTTTGATGATACAATCAATCAGACGATCAAGCTGCCTCCGAATATGATTCCTTCTCACTTGGTTCTGGGAATAGAATATTTGAAAGTAGGAGAAGAATTTCTAATTGAGTTTCTCTTTTCTCTAGGCCGTTAGCGCTCTCTCTTTTTTTATCCGTGCATGTCTCTCCCTTTTTGCGTGTGTGTGTTCCTTAGTTTAGCAAGGAACTATTTATAGCCAAAATGGGGTGTAACGCTCCCTTGAATTCAGCAAGACTGAATAAGTCTTTAGCTTCACGCGAGACTGCAAATGACCTTGTCGCGAAGCTCCTTGTGAGCTTCCAGTGAAGCTAGAGGGTTCGTGCGAACTGTTGGCCCAAGGTTACAATCACCCATGATTAGTGTATTTTGATGATTACAAAACATATTAGTTATTTGTACTAATAACAATTGTTGTTTAAGTGTGTTTCAGATTTCTATTCATTCTAGAAGTCTTCTCTCACAAATACAAGGATTTGGACTCAAGTCAACTCAAATTGGGCTCAAGGAAAAGTATTGAAGATCATATGAAGAAGCCTATTGAAAATCTTGAAGTCTTAGAATCATTGTAAGAAATAGAATGTTAAAGTTTGAGTATATGAAATTTGGCTCTAGGATTTGCACACACATTTGTTTCATATATTTCCTATGTTTTTGAAATTGTTTATTTCTAAGTTTTATGCCTTAGTTTATATATACATGTACCAAAAGCTTTAATCTTGAAAATCTTGTTTAAAACATGGGTATAAACTATTTTCTGCATAATACTTAGCTATATGTATTTTTAAAATAATTTTCAAAATTTTTCTAACTCAAAACAGCCCAGTTTTTCAGTTTCAGGCAACATCGGTCGACCGGCCCCGGTCGACCGACAATGTGTCTGGACATGCACTGTTTGTGCATGTCCGTCGGTCGACCGGACCGGTCGACCGACGGAGAGCAGATTGCTCTCGGGATATTTCGGTCGACCGGACCGTCGACCGGAAGAAGGAAACTGTGTTTCCTCCTTTTGGGTCGGTCGACCGGACCGGTCGACCGAGAGCCAACGGCTCTTTCCAGCAGGGCTGGCGGTCGACCGGTCACCGGACCGGTCGACCGCCAAGCCTGCAACATAGCAACGGCTCTTTCCTCTTTAGGCAATTCTAAAAATCTGTTTTCTTTTTCTGCTTTAACAGATTTTTGGAGAGTTGTTGGGGAGCTTTTTCAGAGAAAATAAGACAAAAAGAAATTGTTTTAACCTATTTTCTAAGCCTATAAATAGAGGAGAAGTCTCTCTTGCATTTCACTAAGAAAATCCTCAAGTTTGTATTGTTTTCAAAAGAGAAAAGAAAAGAGTTTTTAAGCCTTCATTCCAATTCTTTTGAGCTAGTTTTTCAGTTGTGTTTGATTGTCTATATCACTCTACAACTGAAGTTTTCTCACCACACTTCATAGAGCCAAAAATCCTATACTCATTCTATAGTGAAGTTGTAATTGAAGTGAGAGTGTTTGTAAAAGAGTTTGAGAAAAAGTGTAGCGATCTTGTTGGTGATCACTTTGTAATCCTTTCCTTGTGGAGCAACCTCTTCGGTAGAGGTCCTTTGTACTTGGTGGAGCTCGGTGCTCGGTCTTCGGTAGACCAATTGTAAAGGCATCCTCAGTGGATAGTGGAAACCCTTCACGGAGGTGAAGGCGGGGACTAGAGCAAGTGTGCTCGAACCTCGAACAAATCATCTTGTTTGCGATTGCCTTTGCGTTATTCTTGCTTTCAATTTCTCTTGCTTTATATTGTCTTGAATTATTTGCTTGAGAACTAACCCTCTACTTGTGCAATCTTATCTTGTTTACTTTACTTGCTATACTTGTTGTGTTACATTGTGTGCATTTCATTTATCATCATCATACTTGGCATTGATCGATCACACCTCAATACAACACGGTTGCATTGCGCACCTCTAACCCATTTTAAGGGGATTGGGAGGAAGGAGTTCAGAACCTCGCAAGGGGTATTCGGCTCTTAGTCGTATTTTGAGAGATCGTTGCACCACTCATTTAATTAAAGTTTATAAAGATCATTAGATTAGCATTCACACCTATTCACCCCCCTCTAGGTGTTTTTCAATTGGTATCAGAGCTTGGACTCTAGGATTTGGTTTAACCACCTTAGAGAAGATCCTAATTTGCTAATCATTTCATTCATATTCATATAAGTAAAGATGGCCGATGGAATTAAAGACCCTCCTAAATTTGATGGACTTAACTTTCCTATATGGAAAGTTAAGATGACCGTGTTTTTGCAATCTCTAGGTAGCCGAGTTGCAAAGGCCGTGACTAAGTCCTTTAGTGTACCCCCCGGTGACGAATCCACTTGGTCCGAAATAGAGACTAAGGAATTCGATGCCAATGCCAAAGCTCATTATGCACTCCTACAAGCCCTTAATGATGATGACATTTCTTGGGTTATCCATTGCAAATCCGCATTTGAGATTTGGTCACACTTGATAGTCACTCATGAGGGGACCTCACAAGTAAAGAAGGCTAAGATTGACTTCTTCGGTCTCAATATGAAACATTTAGCATGCAAGAAAATGAAACCATAGATGATATGGTTACAAGATTTACCAAGATTACTAATGGACTCTCTTCTTTAGGTGAAGATATCAACAATGATCAAAGAGTAAGGAAGATCATCCGAGCTCTTCCTCCTTCATGGGAAGTTAAAGCTACAACCTTGAAGGAACTCAATGACAATGAAGAGATGGAGCTTATAGGTCTCATTGGGAACCTCAAAACCCATGAGATGGAAAGGAAAGCAAGGGAGGAAATGGCTCCTTCTAAAAAGAAGACCATCGCCTTCAAGAGTCAAGCTACACACTCCGATGAAGACGATGAAGAAGAAGATGATGAGGAGCTCTCACTCCTTGTTAAGAATGTCCGGAGGATGTACAACAAGGCGAAGTACCAAGGTAGAAGAAGATGGCAAGGAGGCAAAGAAGAAAGGAAGATTGTGTGCTTCAATTGCCAAAGACCGGGACACATTGTGGCGGAGTGTCCGGACAAAGCTAAGCCCTCCACTTCAAAGAAGCCTTACAAGAAGAAGGCTATGAAGGCAACTTGGGATTCGGAGACTGAATCCGAGGAAGAAATAGACACCGCCAACATGTGCTTCATGGCTAATGAAGGCACAAGCAAGGTAACTTCTTCCCCATCTCATGATAATGAACTTTCTATGGATGTTAGAAGAGGCTTTTGTTGAGTTGTCACAAAACTATGATTTCTTAAAGAAAAAGTATCTTAAAATGAAAAGGAAAATGAATCTTTAAGTCTTCAAGTTTTTACTCTTACAAAAGAAAAAGATGAGTTGGTTTCCACTTTGGCCACTACCAAAAATGATTTTGAAAAATATAAGACTTCTTGCAAAGGTAAGGCCCCACTTATTGATTCTAATGAAGTTTCTATGCTTAAGGAAAGATTAGACTCATTAAGTGTTGTTTTGAAAAATGTGAGTTTAACAAGAAGAAAATTGAGGCTATGTTTCCTAAGAAACAAGCCCCAAAGAAAAATGCTCATGTTCATGTTCATGCTACACAACCTAAACAACATGGCAAAACCCAAAACATGCTCACACTACACATACACATCATGCATTCATGTATGGTAGAGTGTTCTCATGTTCACATTGTGGACGGAAAGGGCACTTAGCCAATTTTTGCTATGATAGATTAAATGTATCACGTCATAATGTTTGGTTCGAGGCACTAACTTCAAAGGACCCAAGAAAGTTTGGGTACCAAAATCAACAATTGTGTTAAATGATGTAGGTACTTTCCAAAGCGCAACGACGTAGAGGATTGTGGTATCTTGATAGCGGTTGCTCAAGGCACATGACTTGGGACATCAACAACTTTGCAACCCTATCAAGATATTATGAAGGTGGCACCGTCACCTTCGGAGATGACGCCAAGGGTAAAATCATCGGTATTGGTAATGTAAAACTTGGCACCTCTCCTTTAATTGAAAATATAGTTTAGTTGATGGCCTCAAGCATAATCTCTTGAGTGTAAGTCAACTTTGTGATAAAGGTTTTGATATTGTTTTTGATAATGTTGCTTGTAAAGTTATTGATAGAACTTCTAATGTTTGTGTATTTTCCGATTTTCGTGAAAGTAATGTTTATATGATTGATATGTTAAATATGTCTTGTAATATTACTTGTTTGAAAGCCCTCGATGATGACTCTTGGTTGTGGCATAGGAGATTAGGGCATATTTCTTTTGATCATATTTCTAAATTAAATTCAAAGGAAATGGTGAAAGGTATTCCTTGCTTGAATTTTGAAAAGGACCGAGTTTGTGACGCATGTCAATATGGGAAACAAACTAAGTCTTCTTTCAAGTCAATTAAGGATATCATGACATCACGTCCTTTGGAGTTAATCCATATGGATCTATTTGGCCCTACACAAACCAAAAGTCTAAGTGGGAATAGATTTGCATTTGTTTTAGTTGATGATTTTTCAAGATTTACATGGGTTTTCTTTCTTGAACATAAAAGCCAAGCATTTTCCTATTTTCAAACTTTTAAGAAAAGAGTAGAAAAAGAAAAGGATTCTTTGATTTTAAGAATAAGAAGTGATAGAGGAGGTGAGTTCATTAACCTTCCCTTTATTACTTTTTGTGAAGAATATGGAATAAAGCATGAATTGGCTTGTCCTAGAACTCCACAACAAAATGGAGTAGTTGAGAGGAAAAATAGAACATTACAAGAGATGGCTAGGACAATGCTTAATGAATATGGTCTACCACATTATTTGTGGGCCGAGGCCGTTAATACATCATGCTACATATCTAATCGTGTTTTCTTGTGTAAAAATACAACTAAAACTTCTTTTGAAATGTATTTTTCTAGAAAACCAAATGTTTCTTATTTCAAAGTTTTTGATGCAAATGTTTTTGTTTTAATACAAAAGATAATTTAGGAAAATTTGATGCTAGATCTTATGAGGCTATCTTTGTAGGTTACTCAAACACTAGTAAGGCTTATAGAGTTTTCATTAGATCATCATTGACTATTGAAGAGTCTATTCATGTTAAGTTTGAGGAATCTAACAAGTTTGTTAAGAATGTTGTAGAAATAGATGCATTGGATGAAGGTTTGGAGAAAGTGACCTTGGAGGATGCTTCTACTATGGGAGACAAACCAAAGGATGATGAAGGAAGCAAAGCTAAAGTGGAAGAGGCACAAGGAAATGAAAATCAAACACATGAGGTGGAGCCTACTCAACCACTACCAAAGGATTGGAGATACAATCCACATCATCCCAAGGACCTCGTCATAGGTGAAGTATCAAAAGGGGTAACCACTCGCTCTAGACTTCATGACTATTGTGGTAACTATGCATTCATTTCTCATATTGAACCCAAAAATGTGCTCGAAGCCGAGACCGATTCATATTGGTTGCTAGCCATGCAAGAGGAGCTCAATCAATTTGAGCGCAACCAAGTTTGGCACCTTGTTCCTAGGCCCCACGATAGACCAACAATTGGTACTAAGTGGATCTTTAAGAATAAGTTGGATGAATCGGGTAATGTAGTTAGAAACAAGGCTAGGTTAGTTGCCCAAGGTTACACTCAAATCGAAGGAATCGATTTTGAAGAAACCTTTGCACCCGTAGCACGGCTTGAAGCCATACGGATGACACTAGCATTTGCCTCATATAAAGATTTCAAATTATTTCAAATGGATGTTAAAAGTGCTTTTCTAAATGGATTTATTGAAGAGGAGGTGTATGTTGAACAACCCCCGGGTTTGTTGATCCTACACATCCGGATTTTGTTTTTTAATTAGATAAAACTCTTTATGGTTTGAAACAAGCCCCTAGGGTTTGGTATGAAAGACTTTCTTCATTTTTGACTTCAAATGGTTTTAAGAAAGGTAAAATTGATACAACTTTGTTTACAAAACATGTAGAAAAGGATATTCTTATTGTGCAAATTTATGTGGATGATATTATTTTTGGTTCTACTAATGAATCTCTTTGCAAAGCCTTTGAATCATGCATGAAGGATGAATTCGAAATGTCTATGATGGGAGAACTCAACTATTTCCTTGGACTCCAAATAAAGCAAAAGAGGATGGGATCTTCATCAATCAAGCCAAGTACACAAAGGAACTAATCAAAAGGTTTGGGCTTGAAGGATCGAAAGTAAGCAAAACTCCCATGGCAACAACTACAAAGCTTGACAAGGATGAACAAGGTAAAAGTGTAGACATTAAACTTTATAGAAGTATAATTGGTAGCTTGCTTTATTTGACGGCTAGTAGGCCGGATATTATGTTTTCCGTTTGTCTTTGTGCACGTTTTCAATCTTGTCCTAAAGAATCTCATATAATTGCGGTTAAACGCATAATTAGATACCTTAAGGGCACTATTGAAATGGGTTTATGGTATCCTAAAATCGGATTATTTGAAATGAAGAGTTTTTCGGATGCTGACTATGCGGGTTGTAGGGTAGATAGGAAGAGCACAAGTGGAACATGTCAATTCTTAGGTAATTGTCTTGTATCTTGGTCTTCCAAAAAGCAAAATTCGGTAGCCCTATCAACCGCCGAGGCGGAGTATGTTGCGGCCGGAGCTTGTTGTGCACAAGTTCTTTGGATGAAACATACTCTCCTTGACTATGATTTACACTTTGATCATGTTAAAATATTTTGTGATAATACTAGTACTATTCACATGACAAAGAATGCAAATCAACATAGTAAAACCAAACACATTGACATTAGATATCACTTTCTTAGAGATCATTATGAGAAAGGTGATATTGATATTGATTATGTTTCTACCGATTTTCAACTTGCCGATATTTTTACTAAACCTCTAGATTATGCTAGATTTTCATTTATTTGTGGTGAGTTGAATGTTTGCATTATAGATTCTTAAAAATAAAATTTGTTTTTCTATTGGTATTTTAACCCTTTTTGATGTATGAAAAAAGGGGGAGAATAAGTTGTAATAAGTTTAAAACTTGTTTGAGAAGTTTGATATATGTTTGAGTTTGTGCTTCCATAGTCAAATTGATATATGTTTGAGTTTGTGCTTCCATAGTCAAATTTTTATACATAGCACTATTTGAGGGGGTTTTTTTCAAACTCCTCTTCCATGTTTATTTAAATAACCTATATGTTTTGTCATCATCAAAAAGGGGGAGATTGTTGACCCAAGGTTGTAATACCCCGTTCCCGGAATACGTACTTAGTTGCGTATTCAGATTTTCCGATCGTATTTTTCGATTTGTTTCCTGTATTTGTTTTGCTTTATGAATTCCTTATATGATTGTTTTGTCTTGGATTTGGATTCGTGGACTCGGAGTCAGTCCCAGTCCGAACCAGGAACCCGATTATAGTATATTACTCGGTTTGGTCTTTCCGGTGATTAGATTTGACCGATTTCAGTTTTAAACATCGTTTTCCAATATTTTAGATTTATATGATTTTCTGGAATTTTCCTCAGTTAAAATGAAAATCTTCCAAACCGGTGTCGGCCAGTGCCGCTGACCGATTCCTGGATTTTTAATTCTTAAACGGTTTGGAATTTCTAAATGATCCTTTAGACATTATTTCTTAGAATCATATTTTTCTACCTACATTCTTTTTCTGAGGATTTTATGAATTTATGAAATTTCCATCGGAGTCGGTAATTAACTGATTCCGGGATTTTTAGTTTTAAAACTATAAAGTATTTCTTAAAACGGCTTTCACGATACATCTTATAATATCATTTTCTATCTAAATTCATTTTTTTGAGATTTTTCAGAATTTATCGAAAATTCACCGGTTTTGGTGTCGACCGGTATCGCCGGAAGATTCCAGGATTTTTAATTTGAAATCTACATTAAATTTCTCGAATCCGATTTCACCGAGCATCTTAAAATATTATTTTCTATTTTTGAGGATTTTTCGGAACGATTCCGAAACAGTCGGATTTTTACCCTATTTTAATAATATTATTTCTTTCTCTCTCTTTCTCCATTTCCTTTTCTTTTTCCTTCCCCAAAAGTCAACCTGACAGCCCATTTCCCCCAATCACATCAGCAGCCTGTCCCATCCCATCAAAAATTTCCATTAAAATAAACTTCCCCCTTATTTCTTTTCAATTATTTTCATTTCTTTTCTTTTTTATTTTCCTTTTTCTTTTCTTCTTCCTTTCCTTTCTTCTCTTTTCTTTTTGATTGTAATACCCCGTTCCCGGAATACGTACTTAGTTGCGTATTCAGATTTTCCGATCGTATTTTTTCGATTTGTTTCCTGTATTTGTTTTGCTTTATGAATTCCTTATATGATTGTTTTGTCTTGGATTTGGATTCGTGGACTCGGAGTCAGTCCCAGTCCGAACCAGGAACCCGATTATAGTATATTACTCGGTTTGGTCTTTCCGGTGATTAGATTTGACCGATTTCAGTTTTAAACATCGTTTTCCAATATTTTAGATTTTATATGATTTTCTGGAATTTTCTCAGTTAAATGAAAATCTTCCAAACCGGTGTCGGCCAGTGCCGCTGACCGATTCCTGGATTTTTAATTCTTAAACGGTTTGGAATTTCTAAATGATCCTTTAGACATTATTTCTTAGAATCATATTTTCTACCTACATTCTTTTTCTGAGGATTTTATGAATTTATGAAATTTCCATCGGAGTCGGTAGTTAACTGATTCCAGGATTTTTAGTTTACAAACGGAATTGAATTTCTGAATTCCGCTTTCACTTTATGTCTTAAAATCATATTTTCTTCTTTAATGCATTTTCTGGGATTTTTCGGAATTTATCAAAATCCGGCCGACCCGGTGTGGACCGGTATCGGCGGTTGACTTCCGGATTTTTAATTTGAAAACGAGATTTTATTTCTGAAAACCGATTTCACTATATACCTTAAAATAATATTTACTATTTTTGAGATTATTTCGAGACCTTTCCGGATCAGTCCAATTTTTCAGTATTTTCAATGTTTTGGGATTTCCCAGATTCGGAATATCATCTAACTTATTTTTCTTTTCTTTCCTTCCCCATTTTCCCCTCCACAGACAAGGGCCGCCGGCGGCGATCCTGGCCGCCGGCGTGCTCAACAGAGAGGGAGAGAGAGGGGATAAGAGAGAGGGGGCTCCGCCCCTCCTCCGCCAACGCACAGGGGGCCTACAGGCCCCCTGGCCGCGGTCAGCCGCCGGCGACTCGCCGGCGGCGCACAGCCCCTCACCGGGGCGCCGATCAGAAGAAGGGAGCGGCTGTCGCCAGCTCCAGAAAAAGGAAAAAGAAAAGAGAAGAAAGGAAAGGAAGAAGAAAAGAAAAAGGAAAATAAAAAGAAAAGAAATGAAAATAATTGAAAAGAAATAAGGGGAAGTTTATTTTAATGGAAATTTTTGATGGGATGGGACAGGCTGCTGATGTGATTGGGGGAAATGGGCTGTCAGGTTGACTTTTGGGGAAGGAAAAAGAAAAGAAATGGAGAAAGAGAGAGAAAGAAATAATATTATTAAAATAGGGTAAAAATCCGACTGTTTCGGAATCGTTCCGAAAAATCCTCAAAAATAGAAATAATATTTTAAGATGCTCGGTGAAATCGGATTCGAGAAATTTAATGTAGATTTCAAATTAAAAATCCTGGAATCTTCCGGCGATACTGGTCGACACCAAAACCGGTGAATTTTCGATAAATTCTGAAAAATCTCAAAAAAATGAATTTAGATAGAAAATGATATTATAAGATGTATCGTGAAAGCCGTTTTAAAGATACTTTATAGTTTTAAAACTAAAAATCCCGGAATCAGTTAACTACCGACTCCGATGGAAATTTCATAAATTCATAAAATCCTCAGAAAAAGAATGTAGGTAGAAAATATGATTCTAAGAAATAATGTCTAAAGGATCATTTAGAAATTCCAAACCGTTTAAGAATTAAAAATCCAGGAATCGGTCAGCGGCACTGGCCGACACCGGTTTGGAAGATTTTCATTTTAACTGAGGAAAATTCCAGAAAATCATATAAAATCTAAAATATTGGAAAACGATGTTTAAAACTGAAATCGGTCAAATCTAATCACCGGAAAGACCAAACCGAGTAATATACTATAATCGGGTTCCTGGTTCGGACTGGGACTGACTCCGAGTCCACGAATCCAAATCCAAGACAAAACAATCATATAAGGAATTCATAAAGCAAAACAAATACAGGAAACAAATCGAAAAAATACGATCGGAAAATCTGAATACGCAACTAAGTACGTATTCCGGAACGGGGTATTACAAAGGTTACAATCACCCATGATTAGTGTATTTTGATGATTACAAAACATATTAGTTATTTGTACTAATAACAATTGTTGTTTAAGTGTGTTTCAGATTTCTATTCATTCTAGAAGTCTTCTCTCACAAATAAAAGGATTTGGACTCAAGTCAACTCAAATTGGGCTCAAGGAACAAGTATTGAAGATCATATGAAGAAGCCTATTGAAGATCTTGAAGTCTTAGAATCATTGTAAGAAATAGAATGTTAAAGTTTGAGTATATGAAATTTGGCTCTAGGATTTGCACACACATTTGTTTCATATATTTCCTATGTTTTTGAAATTGTTTATTTCTAAGTTTTATGCCTTAGTTTTATATATACATGTACCAAAAGCTTTAATCTTGAAAATCTTGTTTAAAACATGGGTATAAACTATTTTCTGCATAATACTTAGCTATATGTATTTTTAAAATAATTTTCAAAATTTTTCTAACTCAAAACAGCCCAGTTTTTCAGTTTCAGGCAACATCGGTCGACCGGCAATGTGTCTGGACATGCACTGTTTGTGCATGTCCGTCGGTCGACCG
Organism: Agave tequilana; assembly: GCA_038442645.1. Lineage (NCBI taxonomy): Eukaryota > Viridiplantae > Streptophyta > Magnoliopsida > Asparagales > Asparagaceae > Agave > Agave tequilana. The sequence continues at coordinate 19,692 of JAVJIF010010487.1, read as the reverse complement.
GACCGGTCGACCGACGGAGAGCAGATTGCTCTCGGGATATTTCGGTCGACCGGACCGGTCGACCGGAAGAAGGAAACTGTGTTTTCCTCCTTTTGGGTCGGTCGACCGGACCGGTCGACCGAGAGCCAACGGCTCTTTCCAGCAGGGCTGGCGGTCGACCGGACCGGTCGATCGCCAAGCCTGCAACATAGCAACGGCTCTTTCCTCTTTGGGCAATTCTGAAAATCTGTTTTCTTTTTGCTTTCTTACAGATTTTTGGAGAGTTATTGGGGAGCTTTTTCAGAGAAAATAAGACAAAAAGAAATTGTTTTTAACCTATTTTCTAAGCCTATAAATAGAGGAGAAGTCTCTCTTGCATTTCACTAAGAAAATCCTCAAGTTTGTGTTGTTTTCAAAAAAGAAAAGAAAAGAGTTTTTAAGCCTTCATTCCAATTCTTTTTGAGCTAGTTTTTCAGTTGTGTTTGATTGTCTATATCACTCTACAACTGAAGTTTTCTCACCACACTTCATAGAGCCAAAAATCCTATACTCATTCTATAGTGAAGTTGTAATGAAGTGAGAGTGTTTGTAAAAGAGTTTGAGAAAAAGTGTAGCGATCTTGTTGGTGATCACTTTGTAATCCTTTCCTTGTGGAGCAACCTCTTCGGTAGAGGTCCTTTGTACTTGGTGGAGCTCGGTGCTCGGTCTTCGGTAGACCAATTGTAAAGGCATCCTCGGTGGATAGTGGAAACCCTTCACGGAGGTGAAGGCGGGGACTAGAGCAAGTGTGCTCGAACCTCGAAACAAATCATCTTGTTTGTGATTGCCTTTGCGTTATTCTTGCTTTCAATTTCTCTTGCTTTATATTGTCTTGAATTATTTGCTTGAGAACTAACCCTCTACTTGTGCAATCTTGTCTTGTTTACTTTACTTGCTATACTTGTTGTGTTACATTGTGTGCATTTCATTTATCATCATCATACTTGGCATTGATCGATCACACCTCAATACAACACGGTTGCATTGCGCACCTCTAACCCATTTTAAGGGGAATTGGGAGGAAGGAGTTCAGAACCTCGCAAGGGGTATTCGGCTCTTAGTCGTGTTTTGAGAGATCGTTGCACCACTCATTTAATTAAAGTTTATAAAGATCATTAGATTAGCATTCACACCTATTCACCCCCCCTCTAGGTGTTTTTCACGAACGCCATCCTGCCGTTGTGGCTTAATTATCTCCACTTAATGTAGAATGAAGTGAGCGGGTGTAACCGCCCACTTAAAGTGGCATTAATCCCATTAATTAGTAGGGTTCACCCATTAATCCTCCATATGAAACGGTCAATTGATGACCTGGTAAAGCTTGCTGCGAAGCTAAGTCATGCAAAGTTAGGTTTTAGCTTAGAGCTTCAGCTAAGTTGCCTTCATAGTCCCCTGCGAAGGTAAGACTTAGCTTATAGCCTCAGGCAATATTACCTTCAAAGCTTGGTGCGAAGTTAAGATTCAGCCTAGCGAAGCTAGGGGCAAAGCTTCTAGTGCGAAGCTCCTGAATTAGCCTCTGGCTGGGCTAAATGAGAAGATTCAAGTGAAGCTAATAGTTTGGCCTCAAAGCAAGGCTGCAAAGAGAGCTTCAGGCGAAGCTATAGGTTGGCTCCATATAGAGCCATGGAGGGCTTTAAAGTGAGGCCAGAGGCTATCCCATTGGGCTTATGCAAGGCTAAGTGTTGAGCTAACTTAGTATCTTAGGCCGGCTTGGCTCTCTTCAAAGAAAACTTTGGCTTACTATCTGCTTCACTGGATCAGTAAGGTTCAAGTCATTGCCTTGTCCCTGGTCGTCAGCTTGTCTTCTTCTTATCTTTTGTAAATGCCGATAAGTTAGACATCGTTCATACCGGTTGAAGATAAATGTGAGAGTTTTGTCTTTTTAGAGTGTAAACACTCTCTATATTTTTTTTTTGTCTTCCCCAATGTCGTCGTAAGAAAGAGGCAATATATGCTCCATTCGCCCTATATGCACGGAGGCGAATGATACAGGCGAGATTCTCACAACCGCATGATCTTCACATGCTGGTTTGTTGTAACAACCACAGTGATGAACACTTGATCGTTGAGATTGCATGCAGTGAAATCCTCCTTGGTCTATAACTAAGTTGGAGGGCGTTGAAATGTTATGCATGATCAGAGGGGAACCATGCACGAAAAGTGCATATTTTGATAATTAGAAGTTAAAAGTGCATGCTTTGGCTTCTTCGATACTTCCATTATAGTATGATGGCTATACGGGTCAAATCCACAAGGATAGGAGGCGATAGAAGCTTAACCGATTGATTTACGTGCGTGTTAACAGTTCTTCAATGTTTCAAAAAATCAAAAGAAAACGAAACAAAAAGTGAAAAAGAAAAGTACGATGAAAACGAAGAAGAGGAAACATAGAAGACTGGTTGTAAAAATTGGGTTTTTTAAAATAAGATAAAAGTGAAAGAAAACTCATGGCTACTAACTACTAATGGCTCCACTAACATGCTAACCTCTTAGTGATAGTTATCTCATATGGATCCTTGGTCATAACTAGTCCTTGGCTTTAAGAGCTTTTCAAACCATGACACATAAGATCAATCTTCACATCTAAACTCAGTAAACAAGTGCAAGTTACAATTAAACCATCAAAACTATACTAGAGAAAGTATGAAATAAAGTAATATTAGCTTGTTAGAGAGTTAGAATTCATCATCATGAGTCATCAATGGCTCTTGTAAGAGTAAGGCTAAGTAGAGACTAGTAGATTCATGTAGATTATCAAATAAGGAGTTAGCATAGATAGTGGTTAGTAATCAGGTGCGACGCGAGAAAACTAGCTATACATGTAAATGGTTAGAAAAGAAACAAGAAGAGATAAAAAAAGAACCTTTCATAGAGTGTCACTCTCCACTATAAGAACTCCCACTTTTTCCTCTGAATCACTCTTATTCCTATTACAAGATCTACAAGAAAAGAAAGAAAATACAAAAGAAAAGAAGAAAAGAACTAATCTACACTACTGCCCACTTCTTCTCAATTCTACTCAACAAGGCAATATTTATAGACTACAGAAGCATAGGCATTAAAAGTGGGAGGCGTGGCCTCAAATCCTAGCGTAGCGGCGCCAGTACTGTCGCATTTTCGCGGCTCTGGCTGGAAAAATGTGGCCATTCTGGCGTTGTTACGCCAGCGCCAAAGCATGCAGTCTGGTACAGGCATGGGATATTTGTATAGCCTACTTTGTTATTTTCTGCTTTCAAAAATAGCAGATTGGGCTTTAAAGTCTTGGGTTGTTTCTAGGCTTTAAAAATCCCCAAATAAATGAAAGTTTTGGGCTCCTTCTTCATTTCAAACCATGAACCTAAAAACTCACAAGAAAGCCATTATTAATAGAGTTTTATTTAGAATAAATATGAAGATGTGATATGAGATATGCATATTTGGAGACTAATCACACTCTCACACTTATGTTTTGCTCGTCCCGAGCAAAACAGAAAAACTAACTAAGAAAATTATTACACCATTTTTACAGGTGACACGATTACACTAAGCATGTGCAACAAGCCTTTAAACCTCTCCCCTAGAGGAGGAGTTGTGTCTTTTGAGGGTTTTCAGCAAATTACACCACAAAATCCATAAAGAAAGAAATCAACTATTATTATTTTAAAAACGTATTTTGAAATCGAGCAAAATATTAAAATATTTTTTGTGAAAATTTAAGTGATCCAAGGTCATAGGTTAACCCGAAATTATTCTTCCTTCAACTAAATCTAAATGTAAGATCTTGTTCTAAATTAAATGTAAGAATTTAAATTGAATTGATTCTTTGATCTTTCATAAAACTCTTAGATATTGTGCACTTTATGAACAATGAAGATTTTTAGGATATCAAATCTAATTTTCATAACATTTATTGGTATATGTATATAAATTTTCTTTTTCATCTTTTAATTTTTTTAAGCTTTCTAGTTTATCCGGGTAGTGAACCTTTAGCCGGTGACTCCTAAACTCGATGGTTTTAGAGCACCAGATGAGAAAATATCTTTCGGGCTTAAAAACTCGAGTAAACAAGGCCATAAAAACTAAGAAAATTATTTTGTTTTTGTCCACCATTTAGGCGTGAATAATCATACTTCCTAAGGCATAATTACCCAGCTTTAATAAGTGATTTTTATTTTTTCTATTTTTGTATTATTTTTTTATGGCATTTTCATTCTTTGTTTCAATCTCAAATTTGTGTAAGTGTGAACTGCATATATCTAAGAAAAATTCAAAATCAAATTATCTTTTTAATCTTACTTTCTTATCCTAAAATTTAAATAGGATCTATTATTTTGATTCGATTTAAGAATTCATAATTTTAGGTCTTTCTAATTCCTAAGATAATCTTAATTTTTTTAAAATAAATTAAAGCTATTTCTCTTATTTTAAAAAATTTTGTAAAAAGAAAAGAAAAGAGTTTCTATACAAAAGAAAAAAAATCTAAAAAATTCCTAAAATGAATTGTAAGAGAAAAATTTAAAATAACTACGTTAATAAACCCTCCTCACACTTATTTCATTCATTATCCTCAATGCATCGTGAATGTGTATATGCATGAAACAAATAGAGAGGGACAGAAAAATTATTTCAAAGTGGTGGTTCTGGTGGTGGTCTGATTGGTTCACAAAATACATTTCAATTCAAAGATTGTGGAGTTCGAAGAAACTCGCTAATGCCCTCTCTAATATAACCCATGAAAAGAATGATTAAGTGTATGATCTTATTTAAAAATTATCCCCATCCAATTTTTAATTTTCAAAAATAATTACTGAGTTATTTTGTTCAACACTTTTGTCAGACAATAGAGTGTGATTATTGAAAATAATTGATTTGGGCTCAAACAGAACAGGAACAAATACCGACTTGAGAATTTAACTTAGATCAACTCGAGATTCAAAAGTGGGAGTGGTAATTGGTTTAGAAATGGGGTCTAAATTAAAGAATTGATGTTCACATGTTTTTCCCATCAATGAAGTGTGATCGTAAGATATTGGTGATTCAATTTCATAGTGTACTCGTACAAGATTCAATGTTGACTCCGAAATATGAAATAATCTAGTAAAGATACCGGAATCATTATTGAATTAAAAAGTGAAATGGAATTATCAACTGGGGTGCAGGATCTCATTCATGCTCAAGTTCAATTTCGAAGAAGGATTGCCAAAATGTCAAGGTGATTTTCAAAATTTTGGGCAAGTTCAAATGGATGGAATGAAATTGAATCTTGAATTTCAAAACAATATGATTCTTGGGTCACATCAATAGGGTAAGGGATAACGAAATCGGTCATTGATTGATAAGGTCGAGTTTTCTCATTCCTATATGCAATTGTGTGAGCCAATTGACTCTCTTGTGTGTGGATGGACTGGGTGACCACATTTTGAATCCGAATCATATCTTCCATACTCTTTTCTAATTCACTCGGTTCTTCTTGAAAGGGTGAGTATGAAAGTTGATTTTGAAAATTTTGTTGAAGTTGTGAGGCTGACATGTTTCTCATTTATCGTTCAGCCTCCTGTATGGCTTCTATACTCTTTTGTAACTCTGATTTTTCTTCAATTGGAGGTTCAGAAAAAGGAGTATATGAAGCAAAATGTGCACAATAATATTGTAGATAAGGTGCTTGAAAATTTTACTCGGGGGAGGTGAATCCTAATTGACTCTGTAAAGAGTGGAAACTATTTTAAAAATTATGGTCATAAGATTGGGGGTATGGGTCATATTGAGTCGGATCAATCCAATCCAGCCTATATGGTTGGTTAAGGTTGTACATAGCCGGGTTGGAGTTATCATAGTCAAATGAGGTCGAGGTAAAAAATGGATTCATTAGGTTGGAAAAATTTTAGTTATATTTCATTTATCACAGTAATCACAAACAAAATATACAAAGAAAAAGAAAGAAAAACAAACAAGCTTATATTAATATTGACCTAGATCTAGACGACTCCTAACTAGTTGAACTGTCCATAGGAGGTATATTGCAGCAATCTGACCACAAATTAATCGGCCAGGTAGGGGCAAGACCAGTGAAAGGTATCCGTGTCTGAGCAATGGGCCTAATTATGTCAAACCACTGTTCTTTCAGATTTGTCTCTCAATCTCCAACTTTGACACTGATTTGACAAGAGTCAAACTCTAATAACTTTCTTTTAGGTCAATCTCCTAAATGAGTTCGAGATGTCCCTAGGGGCGAACTCTAGAAAGTTTTCTTTAGGCTTGGTTGTGTGAGTGGAGAAGTGATTTTTGGGCTAAGGGATGGTAATGACTTCCCCACCTTATCTTTATGTTGGTTATGCCTTAAGTTCAATTCGTGCAAGTATGCAATGTAGACAAGAAAAAATACAAAAAACGAATAAACCACTCACGTGTTTATCCTGAGTTATATGCAATGCAATATGTATACCTCAATCCAACTCACAACAATAGAACAAAATACAGTATATTGGAATGAAATTGACGCGTGCCAAGATGCAAATATCTAAACCAATTTAAAACATCCAATTATCGTATTTTACTTTCAAATTATTATAGTGCACAAGTAATCTAAATAGAAAACTAGCAGCAGAATACACAAATATATGCAAATAAAGATACCCCTGGAAAAGATGAGAACCAGAAGCCAGAACAAGGTCACGTTTCTGTGGCCAAAAACCCTACCGCGGCAAAGTATGAGCAACAACTCCCTGCTTTCTTGAGCGGAGAGATACAGGGGAGTGTGGGCTTCTGCAGTTGTTAGATTCTGAAATTTTTACCTATACCTAGAAACTGAGAAGAATGTTAACAAAAACATGAAATTACACCGTTCCTATTCCCCGACAATGGCGCCAAAATTTGATCGGAGGAGAACCGTGCACGAAAAGTGTGTATTTTGAAATCAGAAGTTAAAAGTGCGTGCTTTGGCTTCCTCGATACTTCCGTTATAGCATGATGGCTATATGGTCGAATCCACAGGGACAGGAGGCGATATAAGCTTAACCGGTCGATTCACATGTGTCTTAACGGTTCTTCAATATTTCAAAAAATCAAAAGAGACAAAAAACAAAAGGTGAAAGAGAAAAGTACAATGAAAACGAAGAGAGGAAACATAGAAGAGTGGCTGTAAAAATTGGGTTTTTAAAACAAGATAAAAGTGAGAAAAAAACTCATAGCTACTAACTGCTAATGGCTTCACTACATACTAAACTCTTAGTAATAGTTGTCTCACATGAATCTTTGGCCATCACCAGTCCTTAACTTTAAGAGCTTTTCCAGAATGACTCATAAGATCAATCTTCACATCCAAACTCAATAAACAAGTATAAACTACAATTAAACAATCAAAGCTACACTAGAACAAGCATGGAATAAGTAATATTAACTTGTTAGAGAGTTAGATATTAAATGTTAGAATTCATTACCATGAGCCATCAATGGCTCTTGCAAGAGTAAGACCAAGTAGAGACTATTAGATTCATGTTGATTATCAAATAAGGAGTTAGCATAGTGAGTGGATAGCAGTTAGATGCCATGAGAGAAATAAGCTATGCATGTAAAAGATTAGAGAAGAAATAAGTAGAGATAAAGAAAGAACCTTTCATAGAGTGTCACTCTTCACTACATGAACTCGCACTTCTTTCTTCTGAATCACTCTCATTCCTATTAGAAGATCTACAAGAAAAGAAAAAAATACAAAAGAAAAGAAGAAAAGAACTAATCTACACTGACGAGAAGAAACCTACACTACTTCCCTCTTCTTCTCAATTTTGCTCAACAAGGCAGTATTTATATACCACAGGAGCATGGGCATGAAGAGTGGGAGGCGTGGCCTCAAACGCTGGTGCAGCGGGCCAGTACTGTTGCATTTCCGCGGCTCTGGCCACGGAAATGCAGCCATTCTGGCGTTGTTACGCTAGCGCCGAAGCATGCAGTATAGTACAGATATGGGGTATTTGTACAACCTGTTGCTTTGTTGTTTTTTGCTCTTAAAAATAGTAGATTGGGGTTCAAGTCTTTGGCTTCTTTTATACTCTAAAAATCTCTAAATAAATGAAAGTTTTGAGTTTCTTCTTCTTCATTTCAAGCCATGGACCTAGAAACACACAAGAAAGTCATTATTAGCAGAATTTTATTCTGGATAAATGTGAAGATGTGGTATGAAATATGCGTATTTGGAGACTAATCAATGCACATGGAGAACTGTAGGCGTAGATCAGGGGTAATCTGTTGTCGTTGTTTTGCAATGACGGAGTTGGGATCTCCGAGCAGGGAAGCTCCAGAATGATTGAGAGCATCGGAGCTATGAGGCTTCAGAGAGAAGCTTTGGGATTGTTTCTGGAGTGGCGAAGGCTTAGGAGTGTGTAGACACGTGGCGCCATCCCACAAGAGTCAGCTTCTGACCACTACACAAAGTTTTAAAGTCTTTGGACCTCCTCTTTAGGAGTGGAATCGAACCGAATTTGAATCGAATACTAACGCGTTCATATTTGATTTGGTCTAAAGTCTTCGAATTCGAATACGAATTCGAATACATACATTAGCGTCTGAATTCGAATTCGAATTTCCTCCTTCGAATCCAAATCGAATTCGAATGCTTCTTGAATAGTAAAATATTCTTGAATTTGTATATTTAATATTTGAATAGTTTGAAATTTATTTAATTAATAAGTCTTTTATTTACTTCAATTTTATTGACAATAGTGTAATTATATTTGAGAATCATACGTCTAGTGCAGGTGAGAGAGAACTAAAAGAGATCGTTTGAATTAGAGTTAGGGTTATAGTTATGTCTGACTTTTAGGTTCACATAAATATTTTACATAAGATTTTTTTAAAATTTAATAATTACAAAATATCACGGGGCAAAATGCAAGAATATAAATGTATGTAATACTATATTTTATAAATAGTTAAGTACATATATATTAAACAAATAGTTCAAAGAACTAACAATTCGAATACTAGAATGCTCATATTTTATTCGTTTAAATTGCAAATAGTAAAAAATATTTGTTTACGTTTAAATGAGCAGTCGAATCGAATCCGATTGAATAACTGGACGAATAATTAACGAACTATTTGTTAATTATTTTGTTCGTTTTCACCTCTACTCCTCTTACATCTTATCTATATGTCAACGTGAGATTGACCCTCTTATAATATTTATGCGTGGTGCACACATATGAACCAAAGTCCTTATCAATTAGTACTAATGCAAGAAATTCTTCTATTTGTTTGATGATAAATGTGAAACATCAAAAAAAAAAAGGAGATTTCATTTAGCTCCCTGTCTATATCTATAATTATAGATTTTTTCCTATCCCGGGCCCCCTTTCATCCTTTTTATTTCTTTCTAGACCTTCTGGACTACCCACATAATTTCTCAAATATGTGAAAGCTCCTCTAGTGTTTGGTAGACTTAGGACCACCTTGGTCACCGTCCATTAATTCAGTGATTGAGTTACTCCTAAAATTGGAGGATCCACATCTATACTGATATACAACTATTTAATTTATCGCATATATGTGTGACAATTGGAAAGAAAGAAGCTGTATAAAATGTGAAATCTTATAACCCCCCACATGTCTAAAAAATGTTATGTCTTATAGAAGAAAGTAAATTGCAAGTGTCAGCACAACAATAGAACTCCTTTACATTAAGTGAAATAGTACTTAATTTAATACTAACATATATTAGCCGCCAAGTGAGACAAGAGGACAAATATTTCTTAACCATTGATTCAACCCTTCAGTTTGTGGTTAATAATTATTAATAAAATTGGATGCTTGTCGCGGAGAGTTTCCATCATGAGCGATCGGATGGCTGATTCACACCACAAGCAAGATTAAAGAGTGGAGTATGTGTATAAGATAAGACAGTGCACAGCACAAAAAAGTGACACGTGCACGTGAAAATTCTTAATTGGGAAAATCCACGGAGAGGAGGAGAATCCACTATAATTCGTAGGTTATAGGAATTACATGAATTGTTTGCCAGAGTCTCAGTGATGGGCTTAACTCGAAGAAAAGAAGATCCAAAAATCTAGCCCCCCCCCCCCCCTCCCTCCCCCCCTAATTGGAGGAGAAGGTATTTTTATGCTTAACTGATCTATGTACCTAGAAGCAGATGGTATGGGCGTGATCATAGTAATCACGCGATCTGCACATGTTGATTTGTTGCAATGGTCGTGACTATTGGTGCTTGATTGTTAGAATTGCATGCAAAAAATTTATCTTTGCCATAGTTATCTCGATAGGGGCTTTGCATGTTATATATGCGGGGGCAGATTAGGTTGCATAACTGTCAGTGAAGATCAGTGATGATTTATAGCTGTGGTGGCCTTGTGTACAATTGAAGTCTTTGAAACAGAGGGAGCTCCGGGATGACTTGGAGCATCAGAGCTACATGGACGGAAGTATCCTTGAGGCTAAGACTTCAGTGTGGACCGAACTGGCTCAAGGAGCATATAGAGTTACGGAGTCTCCTGGTTTCTTGGACACGTGGCATCATCTTGTGAGGATCAATTTTTGACCATTACAGATCCCCTACTCTTTCGCTTGTGAACTTACAAAAGAGAAGTCAGAAGAGCAGAGTTGGAAGGAGATCATTTCAACTTAATGCTTATGGTAGAGGAGGATCTTAAATTAAATGTGAACCGTCTGAATTGACTTAGAGATTGCGCTGCAGGCTGACAGTTGGCATGTCGATCAGTTGATTTTATTGAAATTTAAAACCTGCATTTCTTTGGATCTGCCGCCATGATAACTAAGATTGTGTGGCTGAGGTGGTTGATATTATACCTCCTTCGTTGACCGAAGATTTCGGGATGTGAACCGACTTTTTGGGGATTGAAATTTTGAATATAAATATGTAAATATATCTATATATCTATATAGTGATAAATTTATATCATTTATTAAGCAAAAAAAATAAGAAAGCAATTATACACCTTAACTCTTAATATAGAGGAATCATGAGTAGAAATTCAAAGTCCATCAAGGATATATAGCTTCATTTCTAATTTTTAATTGCTTAATTTATGATTTAAATATTTGTATGATTTTTATGTGTTTTCTAATATTTTTGAACATAAATATTTATGCAAATATTTCTCATGAATTTTTGCTGGACAAAACTATTTTTTAAAATAATTTTATCAATTGAGTATGATTTTACAAATTTATTTCAATTGGTTTAAAGAAAACCTAGTTTTTATTTTAAATTTTTTTCGTGTTTGGGGCATTCTCGGTCGATCGCACGATCGACCCAGTATGGAGAGAGGCATGGACTCTCATCCTGTCGACCACCTGGTCAACCGAGAGAGATTGAATGCTCTCTGATTCTTCTCACCACCGCACGGTTGATCAACTGAGAATACAATATTGGGGCTGTTTGGATTCAAGGAATTGGGTGGAAGTGAGGAAATAGGAAGTGTCTTTTCTCATTTCCGCTGTTCATCCAAATACCGAAAAAGAAAAATGGAAAAAGTTCTTTTTCTTCTCTCTTTTCTCCTTTACACAATATTTTCCTCACTTCCAGAGTGCTACAGTTAATTTGTGGTCATGTAAATCTCATTTGTAATAAGTTATAGCACAAAACAGTTAATTTTTGCTCATGTAAATCTCACTTGCATTCTAATTACAGTCTAATTTTTATTTTCTTAATTAATTTTTAATTTAATATTATTTTGCGGTCAACTTTGTAGTCAACTTTTCCACTTTCACTTCCACATTACCATCCAAACACCGGAAAAGACATAACATTTTCCAAACCACACTTCCCAACAACATCCAAACACCAGAAAACTTACTAACCAATTCTCAAGTTCCAAAAGGAACTATTACCACTTCCTCACTTCTTCACTTCCTCACTTCCACCCTTAACCAAACAGGCCCATTCTCGCGTTGTCTCGGTCGAGCGTGCGGTCTACTGATTAAGGATGCAGTATTCTCGGGTTTTGTCAGCCGACCACCGGTCGACCACAGTGAACTACAAAACTGCAAAACACTGGGGTCGGTAGACTAAAAGTCATTTTGATGCATTTAAAGACTATTTCAAAACCCTATACCCCTCATTTCCTTCTTCCTCTCTCTTTTTTTTGCCGACTTCTTCTCCTAAACCCAATTTCTTTCCACCAAATTTCTTCCAAATCTCATCAAATTTCTTCAAGAATTTTTCAATAGCTCTGGGATTCATCGTCTAGAAGTGTTTTATAGAGGAGATTTTCAACTTCATTAGGTATATTTCTCAAAGTCTTTTCTCTTTCAATTTCTAGTGTTCTAGTTCATTTTTTTTCCATCTAGTTTCATTTATCACCATGTCTTCTAAGAAAGCTAGGCATGATAAACCCGAAAATCCAAGAAATCCAAATCGAGATCCAAACCATCCACCCTTGGTCCTTTTGTATTTTAGAATGCTAAGTTCAACTATTCTCAGCAAGAAGTAGATTAGTTTCAGGAGATATGTGGTGCTCAACAACTTTGAGCACCTCAACCTTGCTCAGATTCTTAGAGCTAATTTTCTAAAAATTTTCGTTACCATAAAAGAAATAGTATATCCCGATCTTTTTCTGTCTTTTATTCGAACTTTTCTTTTAGGAAAAATGTGATTCACTCTCGTGTCAAAAATGTTGATATCAATATGTCTCTAAAAGTATTTGCTAGGATTCTCCATCTATCATGCGAAGGCGTCGATATTTTTCATGTTGAACTAGATGATTTTGAGTATCCTAAAAGTGAGACTGCTCTCACTATTTTTCGATTGCTTCATGATGATGATAATCCAACATTGATGAAGAACAAGGAGGTATACACTCACAGCCCAAGTTCTAACCAAGATCATTTTATACAATCTTCTTCCAAAATCAGGTGAATATAGCCATGCTCGGGGTTGTGATCCTCTCCTGATCTATTTCCTTTTGAAAGACATTAGAGTCAACATACCTAAGATGACCATCAATTTCATACTTTCGGAGCATGTCATGATCTCGAGTAGAAATCTCCCATACGGGATGATTATTACTCATGTGCTTAAATACTTCAAAATTGATGTTTCCAGCAAGAATGCCTTTCCTTCTTCAGTTGACATTAATCGTACCCTTCTCAAAAGGATGCAAGCTGACACTCGTGCGGATGCTCAACCCTCCAGTTCAGCTTCCACCACAATTTGCCTCTAGTTCCTCTTCTTCATCTGTAGAACCATACTATGCTCTTCTGAACCAGACGAATGATATGTCTCTGAGTCCTTCAGCTGCCCAGAGAAGATTTTGAAAAACCAGAAAGAGTTTCAAAATACACTTGCTTATTTATGCTCGTCTCAGCGTTATTATCAAGCGTGTGTCGACTATTCCTTTGCTCAGAATGAGTGACCTCAGTCAATGCCCCTGGATACACTCGTCCACTGCCTTCTGAGTGTCTTCCTGTCGAGCCCTGAGTCGTGCTTACTAAGCATGTTGGCGTATATCGTTCGATCGTCGATCTGCCTGATGATCTGCTTTATGCCGCCGATACTGATTTCATCCCAGATGATGACGCTCAGGAGTGAGCTATTCCATTTTCTCCTTTTTGATGTTGACAAAAAACAGAAGAAGAAGCCGGAGATATGAAGATTTAGGAGTTTCTTTGATTATGTTTTGCTTTATGTTTGGTACTTTGACTTGTAATAATTTGGATATTGTGGACTTTGGTTTATAATATGGAGTATGGTTCTTTTTAGACTTCATGAACTTTGTGGATTTGGATATATGATGTATTCACATTTATTACTTTGTTTATATGTTGGTTATGTGTTTATGATTTGACACTTGTGTTAGTTTATTTTCATTTGTGATGATCATTGCATGTTATTATTTGGATCAATGGAGATAGGATGGGTGGTGGATCCATTTGTGCATACCAAATTTTAATATATATATCCTTTATATACATGAATGATATGCATAGCGCTTACATGAAAACATCCCTTATATATGCTTTACATCTTTCATTGAGCTATAATGATATATTTCTAATATGCATGTGTTCAGGGGGGATTTCATTAAAAGCTTCTTCCATTTTTATTTAAAATAACTTAATGAGTTTTGTCATCATCGAAAGGGGGAAATTGTTGGCCTAAAGTTCTATCACCCTAGCTTTGATAATGATTATCTCATGTAGTTATTTGTATAAATGATTTTTGATTGTTTAAGTTACAGGTTTATAAGAATTGTGGTGTTTATGTTTAACTTCTCTAAAAGACTCACAAGTTAAGTTTTGAAGCTAATATGAAGATGATTCAAAAGCTGTAACACCAAGAACACATCTAGCACCAAAAGATGGGGTCGAGCTCAAGAGATCAATGCAAGATGCAAATTGAAGTACTCAAGAAGAAATATTTTCTTTTAAACAATATAAGATTTAGTTTTGTTAAAATCAAGTTTTAGAGATTTGAATTGCTCATGAGATTCACATACACATACACACGTGCAAAAGAGTTGTGTTTTTATTCCAAAATCTTAAGAAAAAATTGATAGCTAGAATGTTTACAAGATGGTATTTTAGATTTATGGATTTGGAAAAGAATATTTTGAAGAATATTTCAAAATTTACAAAAAAAGTTCTTAATTTTATACTGTGTTGATATATGATCACACTTGTTTGAGCTACAAAGAATTTACATGAACTTATTTTTTGTAAAGAGTTTTCAAAGTATTTAAATGAAAATTCAAATAGAATTTCAATTTTAATCTATATAAGTTTTTTGCCCTTTGCCAATAGAAAGCTCGGTCTGACCGATAAGCAGAGCTGAATACTCTGTCGGTCGATCGAGCGGTCGACCAATTTTGCACAAACATGCGCAAGTGGGGCTTGTGTAGGTTGGTTGACCGCACGATCGATTGCGTGTAGAAGTCTGCTCTCTATTTGCACATCGGTCGACCAATGAGAGCTTTGATCTCTGTTTGGATTGCTCGATTGACCGCCTGGTCGACTGTTATCCCCAACGGTCAGAAATATGACCATTGAATATCGACCGGCCGGTCAACTGCAGGCTTAATTAAGCCCGAATTAACCCTAAACGGGTATATTTTTAAATCTATTTTTCTGGGTTAATCAACAATGACTATTTTGAGTTTCTATCAACTATTTTGGTCCTCCACAAATGGAGGTATTGTAGATAATCCCTAATAACTTTTCTAAGAGTTTTAATTAATATTTCTAAGAGATTTACAAAAGATTTTCAAAAGAATTCATTTTTGAGCCAAAATTTCAAATCCTTGTTTTTACCTTTGAGCTTTCAATCCAACACTTTAAGCTTTTCTCACATTTCACAATCTTAGAGCTCAATTTCCTCATACTTGGCTATAGGGATTATTTTGTGAGCTATTGTGATCTAGGAGAGAGCATGTCTTTCTTGTATTTGAAGAGTTGTAGAAGTTGCAGCCTCGAGCGAGCTTGCGGGCTCGGATTGTAGGTGTTACGACACCCGAGTGAGAGACTTGCGAGTCTGAGAGTTCTTGCCGAAACTTATATGAGTTGGTGATCTTGCGGGACCGAATAGTAGTGAAAATCTTTCATTGCGATGAAGGCGGGAATATAAAGCGAGTGGCTCGAATGTCGAAACATATTCTCGTATTTGTGATCTCTCTATCTCTCAACTCTACTCACTCTTTTATATCTTGCATGCTATTATTGTGTTCATACTTACATACTTGATATCTCTTATGCTCTATTGCTTAACTTGCGTGGGATTGTTGTATTGCTTTTGTTAGTATTGATTTGCTAGCTAGCTTAGTTGTTTTAATTTCGCATTGTTTGTTATTATATTTTTCCATCATCTATTCACCCCCTCTAGGTGATTTCAGACCAATCGGGGATGAACCTTTCGGATGGTAGTTTCTTAGTTGGGGATAGTCTGGCAGTTACCGATTAGGGACAAACCTTCCGGTTTGTGATTGCCTTCTCTCTATCTCTCAACTCTACTCACTCTTTTATATCTTGCATGTTATTTTGTTTTTACACTTGCATACTTGATATCTTTTATGCTCTATTGCTTAACTTGCAATGGATTGTTGTGTTGCTCTTGTTAGTGTTAATTTGCTAGCTACTTAGTTGTTTTAGTTCTGCATTGCTTGTCTAGGCATGGAGATTGAGCGAGACCGAAAAAGTGATAAGGTTAGCTTGACGCAAAAGGAGTATTTGAAGAAGGTACTTTAAAAATTCAACATCAACGGCGATACAGAGTGTAATATCCTTAGTTTAAAATATAGTATTTTTATTTTTCTAAAGTATTTATTTTGATTTACTGATTTATTATTATTATTATTAATTAACTTGATTTATACTTATTATTTTTATTAAATACACAAATTATTTTGACAACTAAATGATAATTTGGATTATTTATGTTTTTATCATTATTGCTTATTAATATTGTTGTTACTAATTATAATTATTTCTATTACTATCATTATTATTATTAATTGTTGTTATTAGTAGTAATTATAACTATTATTATTTCATTGAGATTATTATAATTATTAATATTACTAGTGTTATTATCATTATCATTATTATTATTAATAATGCAATTATTGTTATTATGATTTTTACTACTTATTATTATTAGTGTTATCATTGTTATTAATATTATTGTTAATTATTGTTACTATTGTTATTATTATTACTATTATCATCATCTTTATTTTCCTTATAGCCTATTATCCATTAACCCACATCTTATAGCCTACTACCAAAATCATACCCAATAGCATTAATCATTTTCATACCCAAACCATTAGACCCAAACACATTAACCTCTTCTATCTATAATCCTATAATTATACCCTAATCCTAACCCTAAAGATAATCTTCTCTTCTTCTTCTTCTCCCCCAACTCCCTGCAGCCACCAGCGCACCCAGGACATGATCATCTCTCCACCATCTCTGCCATGGCCTCGCTCTCCTTCTCTGGCGCCCATAGCTGCCAGAGACTCCCTCCATATAGCCAGCAACCCATGGCCATACAACTCTCCTTCCTCTTGGCTGTCTCCTCCTATGCTGCACCTACAGCCACCCCTTCTGAATACAACCCGCGCAAACCCACCAGCGCGCAGCCCTGGAGCTCCACAACCATGCTTTCCTCCCCAGCCATGCCCAAGTACAGCCCGGATCCCCAACTTCCATCTACCCCAGGCTTGCGGCAGCACTACCAACCTGAGTAGCCATGCGCCACGAGTCCCCTAGGCCTCCTCCTTGCCATCGAGTCGAGCATCACACTCGTGAGATCTGCCGCTCCTCTTCCATCTCTGCAGGCGAGCAATGCGCCGTGGTCATGCACAGTCTCCCTTGCCGTGAGATCTCTCTCAGGTCATCTCTCTCTTCATGTAATTAATATATGTGTGTGTAGATGTATGTTTCTAATTAATGTATATGAGTGTGAATGTTGCCTTTATGTGTGCGCGTGGATGTATGTAAGTGTGTGTGTGCGCGCGCGCGTGTGGGTGCGTGCGTGAGTTCATTTGCATGTATATGTGTGTATTGTTATTTTATGTGAGTATGTATATGTGCATGTGCTTATAATGTAGGTGTTTTATATCATAGTGGGTATTTAAATGTATGTATGTATGTTATGTTATGTGGGTAAGTATATATAATATGTACATATGTTGTTGTGATTGGGTGTGTGTATGATACGTATATGTGTATTTATGTGTACGTGTGTCCATTGTGTTTGTTTATGTGTTACAACGTTTTTATCTATTCATGTGATCCAAACCCGTAACAGAAGATCCGGATCGAACCCGAATTAGTGCTCATTATGGACCCGATACACTAGCGATTCGAAGACTGATCCATGAGATGATCCAGAGATCTGTACCAGTTCATGCAGTGAAGATTAGACGGTGATTCGGACCCAAAACTGCATCGTTTCATGTGAGCGTTTGCTTTTGTGTTATTTCCTTATTTACTGCTGTCAATAAGTATTTGTGTTTTACTTGTATCATTTCATGTAACCATCTGATTTATTTTACCAATATGTTTATGTGTATCACTTCATGAGTTATCAATAAGGGTCCACTTTAATTATGTAGTTGATATGAGAGTTTATTGGCGTCATTTCATGTATTAGTAGTTCGTCGTTGTTGGTTTAGGCCTAATTTTATTACATCTTAGACAGTGATTTGAGTCGATCTATTGATTGGCTGGCCCAGTTCGTGTTTGAGAACAGATAACATATTTTATGTATAGTATTTATTGGATATTTATTTGGTGATTATTTAAATGAAAATTTATTTGGATATTGAGGACGTATTAAACATGGTGTTACTTTATTAAAATGACTGATCTTAGTGATACTTGGACTTATATAAACTTAGTTAGAATCTGAGTTGATCTTGTTGGCCCAGAGGCCTTCCACTCTAGTTTTGATGATGATTAACTCATGTAGTTATGTTTACTAATAATCTTGTGTTTTTAGTTTCAGATCTTTAACTAAGATATTAGTTGGTGATTTACTTCAACAAGATGATTTGGAAGCTTTCACATGGTGATTCCAGAGCCCGAGCATCAAGATCATACATAGCACTTGTTGGAGTCAAGCTCGGTGGATCACGGTTTGGATCGAGTCAGCTTGAAGACGGAGTTCGTCAAGAAGACCTCGGTACCTAGTTTAGTTTGTGTTTTAGATCCATGTGTAAAGATTAGAACAGTGTGATATGCTCAAGTTCACAATACACACACGTTTTATGTTTTGGATTCGGTATTTCGGTTTTTGGTTTAAACCGTTATTGGTTTTCATGAATAGTTAGATCAAAACAAGTTTAAATGGTTTTATGTATTGTAGATTCATTTATATACATGCATGCTTAACTTCCTAGACAAACTTATTTTGACTTACCTATTCATGTGGATTAGGTTTTGTATTTTCAACAAACATATTTTGAGATTAAAGTCAAAAACAATGATATGTATATGTTTCATGTATATTGGACCTATGTCCATATGCATCATGCTTCAAAGTGTTTAAGTATCATGTTTTGTATTTGAATGAGTTTTGGAAATATCAGATTTCCTATTGAAAAAAATTAAGTTTGAAAAAATACAGGTTTTGGTTTTCGGTAATTTTTCCATAACACAAAAATGGTTTAAACTGTTTGATATTTGTGTTGAAATTTTTAGCACATGTTTGTATATCATATATAATATTAGAAACTATTTTTGTGAAATTTTAGAAGTTTTATGGGATTTTTGAATATTTTTAACAAGTTTTTCTGACCCAAAATGCCTTCTGCCAAGCTCTGGCGGTCGACCGGGCCGGTCGACCGGACCCAGAGTCGGACAGTCGACCGACGTGCATAAACTTGTGCACGTTGGCCAGGTACTTGAACCGTTCGACCGCGCGGTCGACCGACTGCAAGTCCCCCACTCTCGAGTGGGGGCGGTTGACCGGACGGTCGACCGTAAGCAAGGCACGGTCGACCGAACGATCGACCGACCAGAGAGCATTTGCTCTCTGGATTTGGGCGGTCAACCGGCCGGTCGACCGAAGGCTTCCAACGGTCAAAAATTTGACCGTTGGCGGTCGACCGGCCGGTCGACCGCCAGCCGCCAAGAGCAGAAATCTGCTCTAACGGCTAGTTTTTGTTGAAGGTTATTTAAGCCCCATTTGTTTGGTTTTTTGGCTGAGGTTTTTAAGAAGAAAAT